>JAODVP010038790.1:22708-34937 GCA_025400035.1 Tetradonia laticeps
CAACACCCGAGTCTACCTGCAGTGAAACAGCTATTCCTGTTAAATCGAATTCTGAATATAGTTTTCGACGCTTTGCACGTGTGAATTTATTAAGAAATAGTATGATTAATTTTCAAGATAAGACACAACAGCCAATTGAAAGATTAATTATTCTTTTGTCTGTCAATACTAAGATTGATTTCTACAAACTCACGCTTTTAATTTATATGTTTATCTTAGTTCCCGGCGCCTTCACTTCTATTTCAGTGCATTGCAGCGAATTTATTCTTAATCAGAAATTTCACACCATGCAAAATAAAATACGCATCGATATTTCCTTTAAGCAACGATGGAGACGAGAAAACTCCTCCAGAAAGCCATTTATACTCCGGGAACAATTAATAAAACATCGACTTAAGTGCAATCTACTTGCCGGCTACATCGGACACTCGTAAATGATGTCGAGCTGTAGGAACGAGTGCTTGCCTTCTTTGTTCTTTGAGTCGAGAGCATTACTCTCCGTTTACGTCCCATTAACGCGCAGGCCAGCAGAGCTAATATACAAAACTAGAATTTAATGCAGTTTCGAGTGGTTAATTAGCTTGCTCCTGCAAGGACGAGAGGCGCCATTAGGCCAGTCTGTTAGCGGCGGGTGCTGTCGCGCAAAAACCTACCGGTTGCACTTCCGAGGATTATATTCAACTTACTTACAGGTGTTGAGACTTAAAAAACGGAATTAAAAGTTAACAGCGTTCATTATTCCAACTACAATTTCCATTTTAATGAAGGCAATGAACAGAAGTGCTCATCATATAAATGTCATTCACATCATCGCCGCTTTCGCTCCGGTTTCGGAATTTGCATATATGATTTGATTTTTTCCGTTACACTCGTTTACGTGCAGAACGTGCACAGACAAAATGCTTTCGATCGAACCAATCCAAGTTGGACGTGATCGTGAGGTAATTTAACTTAGTTAGATTTGAGATTTTGTGAGGGAGACGTCATTCACACAAATTCACACACAATCTAACACATTTGCACACGAAAAATCTTAAAGGCCTTCATAAATTCCTATAGATGGAAGACGCAATTTAGTCGAATTTGAATTTATTAGATAAACACAGCGGCTAGTTGAACTTGAAAAATTCGCGACAATTCCCTCGCGTATAAATTCACTTTGGAATTTTATCAATGTCCTGTTTGGCGCTACCCTTCGTTTTTCATCCATCGTGCCCCAGCTGTAGCTACCCTAAGCCCAAATAAAACTCGATGCGAGATCGAAAAAAACAACAGTTCCCTAAGTCGTCATGTCCTTGGCAAGTCTTTGTAATTTGCGCTTCAACCATTTTTCTTTCTACGGCGCTTGCTTTAAAAGCTTTTCGATTTCTCTCCACTCAACGTATGACTGGCTACCTTCCACAAATTGATTCAATTACTACCTAAGATATTTTTACAATCGTTGCAAGGCTGAAGTAAGGCCAGCAGGGGGCGAGAAACTGCAAAACTGAAAGCACATCACTTCCTGTCGAAAAGTTCTTCTGACTAATTAATTATAAGGAAGCAAAATTAGTGCTCATTTTCTTCATTCTTCATTCCTCATTGCGTTGCTCAATTCGAAAGGTCCGCGCCGAGAATGCAATCCATAAAATTTTCAGTTGCTAACTGGCGAAACTTTATCCGAGTTGGATTTTTTCACTCCTCAGCGGAAAGCAGACGAAAATTCAGCAAATCCAACAAATTCAACAAATTCCACGCGGTACTTAACCAGCTCTGTAAATTTTGTAATGTTGAGCAGCAGGAAGGATAAACCACCGTTTAATATATTGAATTGTGGTGAAAAAAAGCTACGGTTCTACAGAAAAGTGTTCTGGGGAAAGAGTCTGACAACAGACAAAACAACAAAAATGCTGAAATCTTAATAATTCCTCGCAGACGTTGGCTGGCGCCGTTGCCGCTGGTGCTTGAAAGGAAAATATGAAAATTAATCCTCTGCAAAGATATTATCAATGCACCAGTGAGCATTTAATCATTTTTAACGCGTAACGCCTTTTTCCTATTTAAACTTTTAATTACGATCATGTTGATGTGCATCTTTAGCGAAATCACAAATCCCAACAAAAACTGCTTGTGCGTCCACTAGTAAAACCATGAAAGTGACAAGTTCTATATTAGATAATGTGACGATAGCCTGGAACCATAATTTTACTTATGGTATTTAACCTAGGCAGTTGAGAAATGCAAAAACATAATGAAGTCTAAATATCTACAGTGACTTTGCTATCTAACAGCAACAGCAGACAGTAGAAAATAGCACACAATTTGTATGCCGAACTCAGCAAGCAACTGATGAAAAATCACTGGTTATTTGTTCTCGTTTTAATAAAACTAGCAGTCGCGGCCTCGAACAGTAGTTCCCAACATGCGCCGCCAAACAATTGATGCATGTTTAATGTCGACTGTTTACTTTCCAATTAATTTCGCGTGCGGCTCGAGGGTGCAGCGGCTTTTTCTCCGGGAAATTCAAGCTGCGGCGTAATTTCAGCTGCGGCCGTCAAACAACGATTCCCACTTGCCGGCCCCATGTCGACGCGGACGCAAGAACCACGCACCGAAAGAGAATATTAGACCGTACGTGACAGTGACAAAGTTTTTGCATGTTTGCTTAGTTTATGGCTTCGGCTGGCGGGTGCGCACAAAGAAGCGCACCGCGTTTGTTTGTCCTGCGGAGGGTGCACCAGCTGGATTGCAAATCCGGCCGACAAGTGTATTAATGGTTGCGATGCACATAGACAAACAGCCGCTGTCATTATTTCGCAATTCCCGCGTCCGTCCGCCTGCGCAACTTTTTATCCAACCCCGGCGCGAACACACACCGCCTGTTTCCATGCGAAAAACATTATTTTACGCGCTGCCACCAAAGGAGCCTCACACAAATAAAGTGGAAACAATCGAATTATTTCCCCTCAGCTCGGCAACAATGATTTATGCAGTTATATAATGAAGAAAGTATACATATTGGAGCAGGAGGTGGAATAATGTACCAATTAAAATCATGGTAATAGTCGTGGAGTTTTCCCCAATGAACTGATAACGAGATTTTTCCGATTGCCGCCAGATGCATCGGATTTATTTGTCCATTTCCACATATCTACTATAATACTGTAATAACAAACAGCAGTATTATTGCCTGTGAAACCACGCAGTGTCGCGTGTTTCAATTAATAGACTTTAATTGCATATTCATAACTCGTCAATGGTATTATAGAAAATTGTTCGTGTCTGGCGCATTATTAGAAATGCATTTAACAAAACCAGTTTCTTTGAAAGCGACAGGCCATGTTCCTTGGTTCATCCAAAACATGATATCAGGGACGGAATTAAATTAAAATTTTCGCAGCACCTCAAACAAGTTTGTCTTACAATTTGTACAATTGGAATTTCTTGAAATATAGCGCGTTTTTGCATGCGCAATTAACAAAACCTTTAAGTAGAAATGTCTTTATGAAATTTCAAATAATTTTAATAACTCCATGCGAATAAGAACTTGGTTACGTACTACCGTGCACATAAATAAATATAGATGTGAAACAGAATAGAATGACACAAAAGTCTAACAAAAATGGAATTATAATAGCTGTATCTGGTGAAGGCCTTCGTCAAAAAGTATAAAATTTAAAAATATTCAATAAATAATATAAATAATTTGATATTACAGTCAATATTGAAAGAAACATGGTTTCGCATTACCTTGCTCACAAATAAATACAAACAAGAAATAGAACACAACGTAATAAAAGCTAAACAAAACGTTAATTTTAATAACTCCATCTGAATTTAGGGCCATTATAAATATAATATTTTGCCGTAACGATGGCAAAAGCAAAAAACGCAATTTACGTTTTAATTGTGCACTTAAAGACTGTGAATTATTTTGCGAGTCCGTCGCACAAATTACCCCCGAATGCATACCGAATGAAGAGCATGAAGAGGGCACGAAGTGGGACAATGCATTGTGTCGCATTTAATGGCGCAACTTAAACGAGGTCTTATGCACTTGATGCTTTTAAATAACGTCGTAATTTATTTATTTATCGCTGCGACTCTTAAGAGATTTAATCGACGAAGCCGTTGATGCCTCGGGGAAACATCTACGACAGAAAGTTTTCAATTTTTCCGTGCGCCTTTAACTGCTGCCTTGTTGACAAATGTAGAATAACTCGACTTGTTACTAACTTAACTCTGATCGAAGGTTGTATTACGAAACTCAAGGAAGATAAGTCACCCTGTTGCTGCAAAGGGGCGGTTGTGTGCACACTCAAAGTTCCACTAAGACACAACGCAATTAGAAAAGCCGTGGAGCGCTCGCTGGCCACGATTCGATTAGCGGCCGCATTCGATAATCAATTTCATTATCAATTCTAATGTGATTCAATTAATTAATCCAGATGCAGGCATTATGGTGGAGCTTAAGTTCGTTTCAGTGTGCAACTCCTTTGCCCCAAACAATGTAAGGTTTGCGTCTCGAATTTCTCGAAAGAAAGCAGGACGCAAGTCTGTTCGCATTCGAATTCGAATGAAATTCATGTTTCCTGAGAATGAGTAGTGGTCTGCTTAGGTAATCGAATTCACCTACTTATGTACTTTACGAGCACCTAATTGGTTTGGGTCTAATATAATCAGTGGATGAAGTAGATAAATTTAGAATTTTGTGAGAAATTGAATGAAATATAGTTAAAAGCAGGTTGTTATAAACTACACACTAAACTTTTTTGTAAGATAACTTTAATAGGAAGAGTGGTTTTAGTGTTAAAATAATGAAGGAATTTAATTAATAAATATAAAATTGTCATTTGCACAATAAACCTTTATTAACTTTATTATTAATATAATTTCCTTTTAAAGAAAAAAATTGCAATACTAATCGAATGTAATATATCTGAAATTTAATTAAGCTAATAAACCAGTGTATTCTGACATTGTAAATAGAGCAAACAAAAAATAGGCGAAAGCAAATTTACTGTTGGATAAACATTAAAAATTGTTACAAAATGAACTGCATGCAAACGTACCTTCCCTATGTTCTATTATCACACCCGGTGCATGTGTGTATTTTAAGGATTCCTATGCAAAAAAGTATGTACGAGTACGAGTGTTGACCTAAAGTTTAATTTACGATCTGGTGAGGAAAAAGTGCCGCCCGTACATTTGCTGCGCTTCGATACGGGCGGAGGCGTACGTTTCCAATAAAATTTATTGTTAGCGGGCGTTATTGTAAATCCTCGAATACGTTTTATTAATATCCTTGGAGGAGATACTTTTATTTGCTTTTTAGCTCGACTTCGACTTTTATTCGTTTGGATAGAGCTGCCTCAGGGTGCTTACTCTTTTTATGCCATGCATCGTATATACTTTATACTTTGTACTTTATATTTTATATCCTTGTTAACAAAATCAAATTGTTTTGCTTCCATTTGACGCGGAATTGACAATAACAAAGTGATGCAGACTAAACACCATCCATTTACGCCACAGGAATAGAAAAAAACTTATTCATTACAAAATCATTTATATAAAAATTATATTGACATTAAAAATTAACAATTCTAGCCTGCAAAGGGCTTTATGACACATGGATAGTAGAAATTTTTTAAAATTTCCGATTTGAACCAGAAGTTGAAAGGCAATTCTTTTATGGAATTTAAAAATAACTATCATTAATCTTATTTCTTTCTCCAATATTAATTTAATTCAATTTACCTATGAAAAGATATGTAATAACTGGGACTCGAACCCAAATCCCTGCGTGTCCAGATCTCTTATATCTCCAAAACTTCTTCAAGTCATTAATTAGAACACATTTGACCGTATAGACAAATATCAAGAGGTTTCAAGCATCCGAACATACGTTTTATATTATAATATAAGATTGAAAGAAGTTTTGGAGATCATAAATTCAGGTTATCTCTGAAAAGATATGCGGCACATCATTTCAAAAAACCCCATATAAGATAATCACAAGAAGCAAATCGAGAGATTGCTAAATTAAAGCTTTCACTGCCTCATATTCTTAGGTTCTGTGCCAGAACAAAACTGTAAAGTCTCCTTCGTCGGGCCGGCTAGTAGTATAAATTCACAGGTTCCGGATCATCCCCACCACCGCCATTTTCCATAAGAGCCCATACCCCCACCACTTTCTGGGTGGGGGAAACCACGTGCCCCCCACCTCATAAGCCTCGCCCACAGCGATACCACGTAACCTCCCCACCTACCACGCCAGTCACGTCAGCCGCGTGGCTCAATCGCAATGATACAATGCGCTGTTTTAATATAGTGAACTACGGACAACTTAACTAAACGAATTCCTACGACAAAATAAATAAGATCAAAGTCAGACAATACGTCACTAATCGAAGTCGGCAGACTGAAATATAGAATCAAAACGTATATAATTAAAATTCATAATCAATTGATCCAATCCTTGATAATAAAAACTTGTTTCCCATTCACTGAATGCTGCGGATTAAATGTGTACCTAGGAAGATAATTAAAGCTCTACAAATTTCAAATGTATTTATAAACGGGTGCAATATTGCAGAAAATAAAATATTGCTTCATTTATTAGGCTAAATATATATACTTAAAAATTATAATTAAAAATCGAACAAAACTTGTGTTCAAAATAAATCATGGCTGAGCAAATTATAAACCTCTGTGATCAAATAATTATCCGGAAACTGTAATATTTATTTTTATAACATTTTGGCACAGAAATAATTTACATCCTGGTCGAAATTCAGAAAATCATCATTTTATAAATTCTGTGCATCCAGTAAT
This sequence comes from Tetradonia laticeps, assembly GCA_025400035.1. Lineage (NCBI taxonomy): Eukaryota > Metazoa > Arthropoda > Insecta > Coleoptera > Staphylinidae > Tetradonia > Tetradonia laticeps. The sequence continues at coordinate 29,525 of JAODVP010038790.1, forward strand.
CGAAGCTCCCCCAACTTCTCACAATCAACGAAAATGTCAGCCGCTTAAATAAGTAATACAATATGCTTTTTGCACATTTAGCCGTCTGCTCACTGCCTCAGAGGGGAATACAACGCTTAACGCACAAAACCTACACAAGTTAAGACCCCAGCCTAATTTATTAGCCCGCCGGAATAAGATTTCATTAAATTTTTTCATCATCAAATTTTTTTCACATGGAAATGCTAAATGTATTTATAAAATAAAATGTTTCGTTTCGACAGCTCGGCCTGACAAATGGAAATTAATTTCAATTTCGCTGGTGGCGTTGCTCTCGTTGGTTTCGTTGGAAACAACACTAATCTGACTAATCCTTTTCATGCCATTTTCCACTGCACACAAACTTTAATATCATCAACGTTTCCGTCACTCTACACGTCGTTTATCGCATAATTGCGTTTTTCATTATAACTTGCACGGTTTACGCCACGTAATAATTTTAAATTTTTGTTGAATTTTGTTGTTATAAAAGTAAATACAATGTATACACAGTTAAAAGGATAACGTTCTTGTTTTTGGGTAGGCATATAAAAACCATTTTGATCCACATGGTAAATTAGATTATTCTAAAGAAGTTTATTAGTGATAATTTATCGCAATTGTAATGAAATCATAGGACTAGAAGAAAACATAAGCTTCACGAAGGTCACACAATGCAATGGAAAATTATCCTTTGATCTTACAGCCATTCAAATTATTGTGATACTTACTTTTATAGCAATAAATATTTATATACAACTTTTAGGAGTTGTGATGAGAAGATATGAGAATGTCTTTATTCCGGCTTTGTTCCAAAGAAGATCTGCATATAAAGAAAGCACGAAAGCTCTCCAACCATTCATTCCCTAACGATGACTTCCACCCACCCTAGCGGCGTCTATTGGCTTTCAGTAAACGCGTCTGAGCATTCGAAAATTTCCTGCTGTTAATTAAGTGCTCTCCATACAATACGTCATCGTTAAATTAATGCCTCTCAAAGCTTTTACGAGGACTAAACGAGAAAACGACAAAAGTCCTTTCATTTCCATCATTTCTAATTGCATTTAAATAATAAAACAATCAATTATTATTATTATATCTCGTAAATCGCAAAATAAATAAATAATTAATTAAATGATGTTTTCATGTTTGCATATTTTCATGTTATCATGTTTTCATGCAAATGTTGTTTACACTTTCATTCATTCAGTAATAACAGCACTAACAATAATTTCAATATTTCACACCAAATTAATAATGCTCGCAGAAAATTCAACAAACCTCCATGTGAAATAATGTGACAGTAATCACATCACGTTCTGGTAAACCTTGCTTTAGCGAGTAAACGAACAAACGAACGCAAGTTGTTATTATTCCACTATCGCCATCGTCTCAACAACTCAAACAAACAAAAACAATTAGGTAAACAAAACGCTATTGTTAAGCTGGAAAATGCCCTCAAGGCATGAGGTATAATCAATGTGGTTATACTTTGCTTCATCTTATTATGTCGCTAGTATCCTAGACCTAGATACTACAATGGAAGCATAAGCTTTTCTCGTAGAATTAATATATTGTTTTCTATCATAGAAATATCTTCATGTCATAAAAATTTATGATGATATTAAAATAATGAGAAAGTTAAATATTATTTGTATTTGGCAATTGCTACCTTATCTCTCATAACTAGTAAAAATAAAGATTAATAACTATAACTGAAGTATGTACATAAAAACAAGAATTTAGAAACAAAATTGAATCAATACCACAAAACAACCATATGTTAATGGTTAAGAAAGCTTTGTACGAAAAAACAACAGTTTAATAGCTAACATCGCGCGTACAACATGAAATAACTTCCTATAGTCACTAAAAAGTGTAGAACACATCCCATCGTCACGCTTAAAATCCAACATATATCCGCACGCGGACAGCCGGAAAATAAACCGATTTTTCCACTGGATGTTTTCCTCCTCGATGCGTCCGTCGATCGCGACAGCTGCGCACACACGCGCATTAATTCACTGTCGCGGATATTTCGCGTACATCCATCCGCTGCTACTAATACATCCACGTACATATTATCTCCACGAGTCCACGTGATGTTCCTGGACGGCAGTGGCGGCGCATGTTGATCAAAGCGGATTATTTTAAGGGAATAAATCCTTAACGCGGATTTAAAAGTTTTCTGCGTTCCTATCAGGCTCAGCGTTAAATAGATATGTCATTAGCATGCTTTTTTGGACTCATAGATGATCAGCTTTGACGTTCGTTAGCGTCAGTTTTTTCACAACTTCACTAGACTTCCATAGGCAGAAATAATTACCGGAATATTTCGCATCAACTGTAAACTTATTACTTTATCTAGCAGGAAAATAATTGTAAAGTTTCTGTAACCATAAACAGGGGATTAACAACCAGACAGACATATACATCTTTTTAATCTAGTGTTTTAGAGCCAGTAAACATTGTAATGGAAAAACTCCCTTGTTTGCACTGCATAAATGAACAGAGAACCTCGGGATTCAATGTCGCTTTGAAAAAAACACATTTGTGCTAGACTTACACCGAGTCTGGCCCGTTGTTTGCCAACAACGAACGAATGGTTTCGATATGATTCCCACGGGATCGTTTCTTTTTCGGCGACGCATTTATCGTTTATAAATGCGCGCATCATGCGCATTTATTGATATTTATAGCATTTATGGTAGATATCAGTCAACAACGCATCAGTTCTAATCCCTTGTTAACTTCTTCTGCTGAACATTTCACACATTCTGCGTAATAATATTTTAAGGCTAGATAAAATATTAATGTAAACTAATAAAAGCTTAATCATTCTTTTTTTCAGAAATATATAGCATTTGCCATTAAACGAATGCGCACAGCGCCATAAAGCGCAAAATTATAACTTTAATGGCCATTGTCGCAGATGCGCTCTCAACGGTGCATAAACGCGCCTGGCATAAAAAGACAGCCACGTACCTTTTGCAGGATGAAATCCGGATTTATGCCCAATTCTGAAAAAAGATCGAATATTCAATGAGGAGAAAATGGCACACTTGCTGATAGAATAAACACCCGTATGCTGAGTGAGCGCAGTTTGCGAGTGCGTGAGCAAATCAGCGATATCGGCGGCGATGAGACAGAATTTTCCGAAAGGGATTATCGTTAGCTTAGTATTCATGGACTTTCGGCTATAAAATATATACAGTTTTCTCTAGCCAGGCCAAAGTTATGACAGTGTCAGATTTTATATTTGTATCGGAGAGTGCTAAAAGTTTCATATGCCATTGAAGTGTATTTCGAGGAAATCACAAAAAATTATAGTGGAACTGTTCGGTAACAATTGAAAAGCATTATATTGATCATTTACCCCATGGGTCTTCAACCCGCGGCCCCAGGGCCGTATGCAGATTTGTGTAGTATTTTCAGGTTCTTCTCGTGCGAATTTCAAGGTCTACGAGTTTAGACATCCGGACAAAATTTTAATCATTTTCCTTAGATTCTTAGACTATCTAGACCAATATAGAATTGTATTTTTTGTATTTTTTGCCGATTAAATTCCGAGACCTAAAAAAGAAAATGGACCTGCAAACGTGGCCGACGAATAATAAAAGGTTGAGAGACCCTGATTTATTCGTGATTATATTCGATACAGAACAAAGAGAACTATTTGGAACAAAAATGAAGATACAGACAGCGCGAGGGCTAAGTGTAGACTGGACACATCGCGCTCGTGGATGCGGCATTTATACTGCAACTAGGAGTAGGGGGCAAAGAGAGGGGCATCTTTCAGCTCTCGCGTTTACGCGATGCGCTATGACGTAACTCTTTCTTCTGAAGCGACGCTGCGCGTGCACTGATCAGTGTTTGGTGCGCTCTGGTCCGGTAAATTGCTCTGATTTAATTAATGTATGATTTAATTAATGTATTACACATACATAAATACGATTAACGAATATTTCCATTCATGTTCTATTCAATATTTGTTCTTTTTTTGAATTAATGCAGCTAAATAATTACCAAACGGCTATCTCAAGTTTGATTTGGTAAAAACCAAGACCATAATCAATTTATCTATATATTTTCCTCTACAATTAGTTTCGCAATTAAGCATTCATAGAGAATTCAAAAAATTCAAAAACCTAACAAAAAGCTCGTATGTTCCATTCGCGGCCTGAAATGTGCACAAAGATTATCGGTTAAGAAAACCAACATTCCACGAGGATTGGGGTCGAGACTGATATCCTTAAAGCTAAATCTACGACCCTCACTTTTCAGGATAAACTAACACTCATAAATAAACAAGACTTGAGCACACACTACTTTTCAGCTGAGACGTAAAAATATCTTTTTAGAGTAAATAGAGCAAATAAATGTTAATACCACTAAACTCAAATCACAAACCGTAAAAACTAAAAGCAAAAAGCTAGTGCATATTCATAAATTCTGAGTGAAACGTCGAAGTCTAAGTGAACGAGGTGGATATACCAAAACCAAACAGCGCACACAGCGAAAGAGCAAAAAGTGGAAGGTTGTATAAGGAATGTATAAGGCGCGCAGTAACTTTTTAATTAAGTTTCAAAATTTCATAATTCATTACGCTATGCGCGACGGGGCGCGACGATGGCGTTTAAAAAGGCTTGCTGTAAATTTCTGTCCCCCAAATTTCACCCGAATTAAATTAAACTTTATGTTTACCGTCTTCGTCTACGTGGCAAATCATTCCCCGTTTGTAATTAAGACTAAAAAGTAATGGAAATCGATGAGTAACAAATCTCACTATCGAACTTATATTTTAGGAGCAGTCGCGATAATTTGAATTTTGGTAGCGGGATGTTCCAGATGAATAACTTAATTTAATCATCAGCGAGGCAATAATAAAAGGAAATATAATGAAAAATTAATAATATATTTTGATAGAAACAACATAATTGGGCTTCTGTGCATTGAAGTTGTGTTTGTCTCAAGTAAAGTTATCATTGCCGTCTAACATCGAGGAAACATCAATTTTACATAACCTAATCTAAACAGAAATTTAAGGAGTTTGTTTCTGTAAAATAATTTAGCATTCAGCAAAAAAAAATACAAATCTTTGAAGCTGGAAATGACAGATATAATGATTTAATCAAAGTTTTGCAGGTGTTATAATAAAATCATAATTGGGTGTATTCTGTAACACTTTAACGTCCATTTTAACATATTTTGGTATTCGCTAACCATTGTTCCTCAAAAGTTAATATTTTAAAGGGTCCTTTAAAATAATCTGCGCTACCAAGTGTCTATTTCGAAAATCTTTAATAACTCAGACACTTTATGTGATAATGAGAAAATATCTTCAGTAATGACTTCTTCATCTTAATCTACATCGGCTCTGTAAGTTTCAAATTTT
>JAODVP010038791.1:2842-15341 GCA_025400035.1 Tetradonia laticeps
TTTGTGGCGCCTCTAGCGGGAATGTTAAACCATAATGCAATATACTTCTCAATTTGAGGCCTGTAGTAGAATTTATGTATGCCTAGTTATAATGTAATTATTAAACCCCCTTTAATTAATTATAACTGGTGAAGTATTTACTTTAGCAATGTAAAGGAATCGTAGATTAATCGACCAATTATTATTATTTTTTTAATAAAATGAATAATGATTTGAAATGCCACCACAAATATTTTACATGATAATCGCTGTATGTTTAGTATAGATTTCAAATCCTCCACTATCTAAGTATCAACAAAACCGAGGAAAAAACAAATGCTCCGTTTCCGTAATTCATGTTTAGCAGAATTATGCAGATTAATCTTCCGAGTAACGAGAAGCAAGAAAGAGTAACAATTATTCGCAATTATACAGCTGAGATCTTAACTATACGAAACGTAATAATTAAGATGATCAATTCATCATCCCACCTTGCTAACTACTTCGAGGTACTAGTGGAACAGCAATATATAAGTATAATTGCTAAGTATCGAATCAGTACTTGTTTGCGTTTCATAGAAAACATCGGCAATGGCACATTTACCGCTTTTACTTTTAAGTGTTTTCTGCTTGTATGCAGTAGCATCAGCATGTTAGTACCCCAACCAGAATTATACGTATATAGTAAAATGGCAAAGGTATCGTTAACAATATTACGTGATTTTAACACACATTGCAATGAATCTTGTTCAAAATCAGTACATATTGTAACGTTTCTAGTCATACTTTCAAAACTTCTAATGACTGTGTAATTCCAACCGGATGTAAATAATCCTCTTTTACTTTGTTTGCAGATGCTGGACAATACATACCAAGATCCTATTTCGTTATCTCGAATGGCCATCAATCCGACACGGTTTACCTGCGCTCCAAGAGATCATTTGAACACCTCCTGAATAAAAGGCACACTGGGTATATTCCCGGAGTACCATCGCCCGAACAGTTTTTTGCTCAAGCACAAAGTACTTCGTTATTATCATTTACTATATAAAATTATTATTGTAAAATTCGATTCCAGATTTCATAGATAATCTTCCTAATGGAGCGTTCCACTTCCCTACAGGTTTCATCCCTTCTGATTTCCAAGGAAGAAGCGGTGCCGGCGGATATGGATCCGGAAGCGGTGGCAGCGGATTTGGATCCGGAAGTGGAGCTGGTGCGTACTCGTTTTCAAGTGCATCTGCATCCGGTGGAGGTGATCCCGGTGTGGCCGCTCGATCTGGGGGACCTTCAAACAACCATCATTATTCTAACACTGGTGCTGATGGGTAAGCTCACACTTTTAATTTGCTTCGGGTTAGGTACATAAATATGACTCATATTTTCAATGATGAGAGAGAACTCACATCATCTCATCATTGCGATAATAATTTACGTGAAGGTCAGTAAACATCACTTTGTTCCTTGTGATTGCGGTATTGACCTAGACCGCAAAATGTTTATCATAAACAACATAACCTAACCCTACCTTAATACCCAATTGCATTAATTGATAAAGTTTACTAAAGCAGGTAGGTGTTATATAACGTGTTATTTGTAGTCCGCAAGGATTTTCAAGGTCTGGACAAGGTCGGGGGAATAATATTCATGTTTCCGGAACCGCCTCGGGGCCGAATGGAGCATTTAGTTCCAGTTCCGCATCTGCTGACGGACAGGGGAACGTCAGGTATTCGCTCAACACGAGGAAATATTAATGTTTGTATATAGGATCAATATTCCATGACTAATTACGTATTGTATAGAAATTTGTTGCAATTATAAAGCTTTCTAAAGTAGTAGTGGTATATAACTTGTCGGATAATCAGTGTAATTCATGGGGAATACAAATATGGGAAGGTTGGGAACATTACAAAAAGTAATCCTGCTTTTGGTAGTGAGCAGCAGAATTGCAGAGTACAGTAACACGAGGGTGGGGGTTGAAAGGGCGAGATCCTGCTCCACACTACCAACTATGTACATACAAATCAATACAATCCATTGCATCATCTGATGTGTTTTAGATTCGTAGAGGTCTCATACTCTTGTTTTAAACATTATACCACATTAGCAACAATGAATTCTCATACTAATCGTAAGAAAGGGTAATTAACGAAACAGGGTACTAAATACCTAGTAGACAATTATCATTACCCCTTTAGTAGCCGCCATTTTATATTAAAAAATCCAAGTACCTGGTGTCAACGACGCCATTTTGTCTACCGCCCGACCTTCCAAAAGAAGCGTTTTTTCAGCTACGCTCAGCCAGCGACCTAAAAGGAGAGGTCAAGTCTTTCCGGCCGTAGCCACCGAGCTGCATGTGATCCATGCCGCTTGTGGCTTGCACAGCTCCCGACGCCGTTCTAGAAGAAGAGCGAGAAGAGCACGGAGAAACAGCACGACGCGAGAAGCTGACGAGGCTGACAGTGAACCTATGTGACCCACGAGAACACGGGTGTGCAGCATAGTGTGCGCGAGCCTCTCCTCCGTCTACCACATCTACCTGCCTTGTCCAACAATCTGCCCTACCAAAATAGAATTGCAACGCAATTGCTGGGTATCGCATCTATCGAGGGTACTACTATTCACATTACGGGTATACAAGTGATACATGTATTGTAAGTAAGGGACCTGTGAGGTGATATGCAGGATACTCCTGCAACTGTGTTGGGATAAGCTACTTGAAACCGGAATTCGATTCCCACGGGCGTCCGACAAGCTGTACTGCCCTCACACTAGCAACCCAAGCGCAGACCGGGCAGGGCAACGAAGCGCTCACTCTGCCTCGCTCTTACTACTGCTTACTTCACTCCGTCTGCACGGTTGGTGCCGTAGTTCACCGTAGTTAAAGCAAGGAAAGCAAGCAACGCTGCAACGGTGGCGCTTGGTAATAAGGGTAATTCGCGGAATGCTCCGATTTTTGTTAACCCGACGTGTTATATTGGAAATTCCGGCAGTATTATCATTCCGTGCACATTGAGGACTTACTGGTGGTATTTGGAGGGAAGTAGTGTGATTTGAACCGGTAGTGTGGTTTGTTTGCATACCCAACAAACATAACCTGTGAAAATGACGACTGTGGCGGAGGATAACCGATGCTGTCGTTTGTGTGACGAAAGCAATGATAAAATGTATAGTGTATTTGAAAAGAGTGCGCTGGACATGCAGATTATCAAATTAATACAGGATTGTTTGCCTATACTGGTAAGTAGTTACTACTCCACTAACTTGACGTTGAGAAATATCAAATAAATGTTAATTTATTCTAGATTTATCCCGATGATCCGTTATCAAAATATATTTGCTATTCTTGTAATGAAAACCTTAATATGTTTTCTGAGTTTAAAAGAACCTCCATGGACATTGCAAAAAAACATAAGGACGACCTTGAGAATGATATGAGCAATGATGCAGCTATTGAACTATATTTGAGCAAAATCAAAGACTTTGAGGTAAATTAACAACATTATAAATTCATTGAAACATTGAACGTTGAAAATAATTAAAACTAAACAATTTTATTACATATTTATAGGAATCGGAAGGTTATAATACTGAAGAAAACTCGAATATTCATATATCTACTAATATTCCATCAGTGAATACAGTTAGTTCAGATACAATGGAATTAGACCCCGAAAAAGAGTCTACAGATGAAGTGTGCATAAGATGGGAATGCCATAATGAGTGCCAACCACCAATTCATCACAAACCTAAAATCTCCGGTCCAAAAAGTCAAATCAACTCATATGAGAACAGAGTAAAGGTGTGTCAACCTTTACCTCTTTTAGATTTGGTTGTACATGCAATAAATGTGCATAATATTCCAAGTTTTGAAGATAATCCTTCAGTGATAGAAGAAAAAATTGAGTACAATTGTAGATATTGCAGTACTTTATTTGAAGAAGAAGCACAACTAGCACTTCATGAGTTGCAGGAACATATCCAACTGCATTTATCCAGAGTTGATGACAACTTAACATCACAATCAGTGTGGAATGAACCTCAGGATAGTTATAATCTTAGAAGCAAATGGTCGAGGACATTGGATACTCCGAATACTACAGAATTCATAGAAACAAATGAGATTAAAACCAATGATTCTATTTCAACACAAGATGAGGCTGATGACGTTGAAGATAATGCTGATGATAGAAAAGATCTCCTAGTCCCAATAGTGGAAATGAAAAATGAGAGTCAAGATGAACTTGTTTTAGACGTGTCACGAAATACTGAAATTTATCATGTGGGCAACGTGGCATACGCAAAAGGAAAGCCATTAAAATCAATTCCTAAACTTGAACGCAACTTATTTTACACTAGTGTACGTTTGAACGGTGCAAGAAAAAAGCTGTGTAAATTATGTCGGTATACTTTCAAAGATAATTGGTCTATTGATAACCACTATCTACAAGGAGTATGTATTTCCACGTGTCATTATTGCGGAATGAAGTTTAAGCGTAATAAAGATGAACTGCCTAATCATGTGAGAGAACATGAAGCAGCCGGGCATGAAAAGGCAGTGAATGTGTTTGTTCCTAATCATATGGGAGAAATTCTTGAAGTTGACGCTAATGCTCTGGAGGCTTACATGCCAACGGTTGCGCCAGCACCACGTGCACCTAAACCTCCACCTCCAAAACCGACTCCAATGAAATTACGCGTAAGACAATTACTTCCTGTGCCATCCCCGCCACTGCAGATAAAAACCGAGCCAGATGTCTTACCGAAAAAAGAAATGGTTAAATGTAATTATTACTGTAAGAAATGTGGTCAGGGATTTACCAAGCTAGTGGATTACAACACGCATGTTAATTTGTGCATATCCGAGCTGGAGAGAAATCTAATTGGTTTGAATAAAGCGGGGCAACAATCTATGAATACCAAAAAGAATATAACGAAGAAGATGCCGGCTTTGAATCCAATACCGATTCCTCCACTTAAAATCAAGCAGGAAAATGGTATTAATGGGATTTCTCCAGCGCCATTTGGTGCATTTCCATGTAGGTATTGTAAGGTTGTGTTTCGATCCATATACTCACGTAATAGTCATATGAGAATGCATGTGAAAGACAAGATGGCGGCCATTGCGCCTGCCAAAGCACAGAAACGTCCTGCTTCGTCGCCTATGATGCAACCAGCGAAGAAGATCAGACAAGAAAGCTTCGAGCCGATTGTTGAGATTCACGAAGGGGCTACAACCACAATTGGAAGCGTTAGTATTACACCTTTGAAGAAACTGGCCCCTAGTGGTGTCAGCGCAGATGTGTTGAAATTGGTACAAAATAATCCTAACATAACCTTGGCACCTCGTACACCTATTCAGAACAATTCACATAATTTTAATAAGATTGAAAGGGTTCAGAGTTATACTCCAACGCAGTCACCCATTTCAGTGGAAGATGGAGATTCTACGAAAGGATATAAATGCGCTTCCTGTGGACAGTTATTTGCAAATAAGTCTAATTTATATTTTCACAAAAAAGATCAGTGTACAGGTTCCCGGTTCCCGTGTCCTTTCTGCAAGAAGCGGTTTGGAACGCCGAAGGAATATAGTACTCATATCTTTTACAGTCATCCAGAATAGTACAGTGTTTTGTACTCTTCGTTGTAAATATACAAGGACTACGTTAATTTTGTAATTATTTTATTTAGGTACAGTCGAATTTCGTGATTCCAAGCCTCATTCTAAGCCTGCATTGAATTATTGTTGAATGCAAATTAGAGTTAAATATTTGTTATGCACGTATTTGCGTAGAGGAGTTCGACTGTAATAAGGTAATATTTATGGATAAAACTAGTTTTTTACTGTATACGTATATTTTTCAGTACATATTGTTTATAACTTAATATTACTAATGGACGTAGTTAGAATTAAATTAGATCTGCTGATATTACACCAGGAACAAAATTTACATTAAAATCTTGTGATTATTAGAGGTATATATCAAAGATAAATCATACTATGTAAAATTCTTTGGTAGATACCATTTTATGCACATATGTAAATTATTACATACGTAAGTGAGGAAGGAAAATGGTTCTAATGAAACGGTCTTAATATATTGTATAAATTAATAATTGAACTATTTATTTTAGAAACCCCTCAAGTGACTATTTCAATGAGATTATTGTAGATTATCATTGTCAAACCTTAGGCATACCGTTTCACGTGCTGAATTATCAAGTTTTCCAACCGGTTTTATTTTGTCTAGAAATTTTCGCTTACTACAGAAACCCGACAATAATATATATTTAGCTATATTTTGTAGAAGATTTGGTATCTAACTTTAGTTTTAAGTGCATTTTTTGATATTTTACAATTAATCTGCGCAGAATGAAAAATTTAATTTAGGGAGTTAAAAATATGTAGAATTTTTACAAAAAGATTTCAACTCAGAACCGCAGCTGGTTTTCCAGTATGAATTAATGAAAATAACGAGTAATTACATGAAAAAATATCAAAGAATCCCCTATATGGCTTTAAAATGTCTTAAAATGGCTAAAATTATATAAAAGTATATAATATAATATATAATAATTCCTAAAAATGTTTAAAAATTGATCACAAATGTCTAAATATGTCTAAAAATTGGTAAAAATATTTAAAAAAATGATAACTCCCTAAAAATATACAAAAATATAAAAAAATGCACTTAAACTAAAATTGGATACCAAATCCTCTACAAAATATAGTTAAATATATATTATTTTTACTTACTACATGAGGATCTTAAACTTTACTTTTGCATTAGTTGCTTCATAGAATAGAATTTTATTATCCCTTTACTTGCCGTTTATTATTCTTCGATTGAAAAATAAAATTCATATATTTTAAGACCAGTTACCCTATAATTTCAGAAAATAATGCTGCCAACCCTACTGATGATAGAAAAATTAAAAATTTTAAAATGCACTTAATGTATTATTTATTATTGCAATATAATAAAAAGAAAACACTATGTCTTTGTTAGTTTTCGAAGTGGGACGTCTTTGGTGGGAAATAAACAATTCAATTGTAGTCGATGTTAAAATTACATATTTTATTGGTATTAATTTGTGTAAGATTTCGTTCCGAGTATTCCAAATCGCAAAAACACGGAAAATAACGTATACCGACCGGTATATTAAAAAAATCGATAAAATTGAAACGTTTCAAACTATCGGAAAATAAGTTTACTTTACAAGAAACCTACATATGCTTTAGCTCTAAAATAATTATGGATGTTTTAAAATAATTTTTTAGCATTGTAGTCATATAAATTACCTATTACAGATCATCATAAAATACCACTTGGTATATAGAAAAATGAGAAATAGCAACAATTGAAACACGTCAGCCTGTTTTTACTGAAACATTACAATCATTAAGTAGTATGTGCGCAATTTCTATTGGTAGCAATTTACTTCCCGCCCCGCTGCCCCGTTATTTTAAGTTGATTGCAGTCATTGCTGCTGTGGCGGCTGATGAGCCTAGGCCCACATTTTTTTTCACAGGCTTGTTTAGCTGCAGTGTACAACATTTCGATCAAATTCCGCCCGAAGGCGTTAGGTCCAGGAATCTGGTCAAGTGCAGGCTTGAGAACGAATGAAACAATCGAAATAACGCAAATAAAGTTATATATTTTCACTGTTATATTATGAAATTTGTAATATTTCATACTGTCTTTTTTAACTATCGATTCTCAAACTCCAAGAAGTTGTACTAAGAAAAATTGTCAGATTATTACAGTTCTTGTTCGTCGCGCCTCTAGCGGGAGTATTAATGCATACGTTACGCAATCTAGTTCTACAAGTTTAGGGTTCGGTTTAGTGGAATTTATGTAGGCCCAGGATTTGTGCACTTCGCAAATGAATTCGTGAAGTGGCCGTAATTGACGTTTCTCGGCTGATCATGTTTGCATTATTGTTTGGTTACAGTTAGTAAAAATCGTATAAATACCACAAGTTAATCAAATCAACTGTAGAAAACGTATAAATTATATTGTAACATGGCGTTTGAAACCAAATACAACATGAGGAGCCCAGGTTAGAATCAAAATCTTCCCGTTTTACATCAATAAAATATTTGTCTGAATATTAGGTGTAAAGCGAATAATGAGAGAGGCTGGAGAACTGGCACAAGCAACAGAGGAATATTTTGCAAATCCTTTGGAAGACAACATATTTGAGTGGCATTTTACTGTGAGAGGTCCTCCGAGCACTGAATTTGAAGGTGGTTATTATCATGGAAGGATCTTACTACCTTCACAATATCCTATGCAACCACCAAATATTATACTTCTAACACCAAATGGAAGGTTTGTCTGAATAGTCATAATCATTTGTTTAAAATCTTTAAATTTATCGATTCATATTTAGATTTGAAGTAAACAAGAAAATTTGTCTATCAATATCTGGTCATCATCCTGAGAGTTGGCAACCATCCTGGTCAATCAGAACTGCTTTGCTTGCCCTTATTGCATTTATGCCTTCGCCTGCTGCTGGTACTATTGGGTCTTTGGACTACACACCTGATGAAAGAAAGACTTTAGCCAAGAAGTCTTTGAATTGGGAATGTCCTATCTGTGGTAATGTTGCAGATAAGTTACAAGCAGCGCCTCCAACGTCGTCATTGACTCAAGAAGAGTCTTCCATGATCCAACAAATTGCTCTGAAGGTAAGTCAATGCATCAGCACAATAATGAACACATAACACAGTATATTTATTTCGATATGCTAGGCTGAAGAAGGATCAGAAATCAACAGAAAAACTTGTGGCCCTGGTGAAGGATGTCAGATTGAAGGGGAGAGGGTCCAACAAGATGAATGTACCGTACGACAAAGAGCCAATCTTCCCACGATTGATTCTAATGTAGTGACACCAACAGATAGTTTGCTTGAGGCTTCAATTCGAAGTGTAAATAGGTAAGTGAGAGTTTGCTTATAGTTTCGTTGCTTTTATATTCACTTTAACAAAGTGGAAGTCATTAAGTCAACTTTTAATTTTAGAGATCGATTCTGGTCAACTGTGATTTGGATTATAATATCAATGATAATATTGTTGATAATTCGACGTGTATTTTTTGTTTAGACAGGTATATAAACGGGAAGAATAAGATGATACTATGTATATTAAAAGTTATGTTTCTCTAAATTTATATTTGACTTTTCACGTTGGCGGTTTTTATATTTGTATATTTGATGTTAACATATTAGGTTTAGTTAGTGTGAATTACAAGGGAAAACTGGAGATTCTTGTAGTGTCTTAGCTGGGTATGAAAATGATTATAGTCTTACTATGTCTATTGCAATATTCGCTGATGCAAATTTTGTTCTGTGTTTTTCCAATACATAATACATACCTTGTTTTGTACTATATTGCTTTGTCAATTCTCAGAAGTCTGTAAATGTCTTTGCATAGGTGGAAACATTTGACAGCCGACTCACTTTCTTTCCTGTTTTTTGATGCGGCACAATTGGTGTTGCTTTTATAAACAGGTACAGATATCAAGTATTAGGTCTCTAAGTAGGTCCCAGGTCCATAATTAGTGGAATTTGTGTTTCGAACTGCGTTCTGGATAATGCTACACAATGCTGACATTAAATGAAATAAACGGTTCTTCGTTTTATCTTTAGTTGTATTGCAGGCCTAGTGTGAAAGCATTTAAACGCTCGATACTAATATCTAATTAAGACGTTAAAATGAATTATAAATATATAAAAGTAAAGTTGGTATATCATAATCTGATTTGTAAACCATATAATTAATAGAAATCGCTTTAAGTTGCAGATAATCCGTAAATAAAAAGGTAAGGCAGAGCCAATTTAGACCTAGCGGGAGATTTGGTACTATTTTACATGCATTGCGCACTCTGCTGGCTATGAAACTAAGCTTTAAAAAGAATTAAATTCAAATACTAATTTTGTTATTCTAAATATGATGAGTATTGATTTATCTTGTATAATCCTTATGTTAATTTGATTTTACAAAATACTAATACGAATGAATTACGCGAATGTTTAACGTAATTTAGAATGCTTTGTTTTATCTGCAATTGTGTTGTTGGCCTAGGGCGATGACACTTAAACGACTGATACTAATATTTTAGTAAGAAGTTAAAATGAATTCTAAATATATAGAAATGAAGTTGGTATTTTATAATCTAGTTTACTCCTAGATATTTGATAGAAATCGCTTTAAAATGTAGAAAATCCATTAATAAAAAGGGAAAGCAGCGCCAATTTACACATAGTGGAAGATATGGAACTATTCTTTGGGCGTTGCGCACTCTACTGGCTATGAGAATAAGCTTTAAAAATACCACCGTCTTTTATTCTCAGATATTGATAAGTAAATTAATTCATTCTTCGCGAATGAGTGTAAGAGCAAAATACCACTACTTTCAGATAAAAATTTTATTTCAAAGTTTAAAAAATATCTTACATCATAACAACGTGACTTAAATTAATTGCTCATCGATATGATTATATAGGTGATTCGTAAATATCAAACATTCTGTAAAAATTTATAAAAAGGGTTCGTAAGCTTTAACGAGATAAGTACATAATTAATTAACAGCGTAGTTAACTTTTTAGAAGTAGTTTGGATTTTCAGAACTATGTAAACGGGTATCGATTGATGGCAAGACATCTGTAATCACTGTGAACTGAGCAGGTGTCCTTCGCGCAGTATGGAAAATCGGTAACAAATCACCTCCACCATCCATGTTCGAAACGCAAGTTGACACTTCATTTTCCTGTGACACAATAAAAATTGAATCTCCAGCCGATCGAAGGTTACGTCTATCTGGAATTTTTGTTGGTCCTACATTAGAACGTGCAGTTGCACTCTTCGCCCTACTGGGACCTGAGGTAGAAACTCCAAAAACTTGCATTGGAGCAACTTTATTATTTATAATTTGCCACGATGCACGACGTTTCATATTACCAAGCTCCAGTTGTTTTCGTATGAGACTTGTAGCTGAATCTGGTCGTTTATTTTCATCGTTAAGAATTTGAATTAGTTCTGAATTTTCTGTCCCGTTTACACTGCGAATTGATTCACTACCTGTAGGTTCATTTGGAGGACTATTAACGATGGTTTTCGCGGGTTGTACAACAACAACGTCCTTAACTGCACCATTTAATGAAATCATAGTTGGTTGTTCGCGTTGTTCTTGTTCGCTAAGAAGACGGATTCGTTGCAACTTCATCCTTCGCTCCTCTTCATCAAGTTTAAGTTGGAATTTAACATCAAGATCAACACGTTCTTGTAACTTATCATAATCTCGAATTATTGTTTTCATTAGCCAGTTGTATCCGCTTTTTATCCCTTTATCTAGTCTTTCGTGACTTCCTGCAGAACAAGAAGTAATAATAGTCGGACATTTATATTCATTCGCTAATGTTTCCAGTTCTAATTTATCAATAAGATCGATTTCATCTAAAGCTTCATCATTGTCTTGTTTATTTGCTAGGACTAATAAAGGTTTGTTCTGTATTTTAGGGTTTGATACGATTCCTTTCAAAACTAGATATGCTTCATTTAATCGATTGTAATCACTTGAATCAACCACAAATATTATTCCATGAGCCTAAAAATGATTTTGAATTATATTGAATTTATATTAATGAAGATATTACTAACATCCACAAAATATCTATGCCACACATCTCTAAAATCTGCCTTTCCACCCAAATCGAAAACTTTTACGTTGTACTTTGAATATTTCAAGTCAACAACAGAGAATCCAACTGTAGGCATCACTGTATGAGTGCGATCTCCTGATAAATTCTGTACTGCAACTGTTTTGCCAGCATTGTCAAGCCCCAGTAAAAGTAAAACAATTTTCCTGAAAGTACAGAAAGTATTAATCATGTTAATTCCCGTTAATACCTAAAAATATTGTTAGACTGGTTGCAAACCTTCGGTTTTTCCGCCTTTTGCAGCAAAAATTACCCATGTTATAAGGAAATTAAATTAACTGTACATTTTTAATCACAATTACTCTGTGATATCTATTGGAGTGTATTTCAAAGTGCGAAATGGACGGAAAATATCGTGCGAAATGTTTGTTGTGATTGACGAACAGGACGAACATGTTCCGGTTTGTTTAAAGGGTTTCAAGCGTTTCAAGTAAGCGGTATGGACAAATGAACATCGGGTTGACAGTTTAACACCGAGTGGAATGTATCTAGATATCGGATATTTTTGATGTTTTTGAAATAAATTTCCAAATTGTAATATAAAAACATAAACTATACCGTTTTAATTATTGCCTTTTGTTAAATTATTAGGATTACCGGAATTGGAATAAATCGACTGAACTCGTTAAATTCCGTTAAAATTCGTGGATTTATTCCATTTACAAAACATACATCATATTCAATATTTGAGGAATATTATATCGAACTTTATAGGAAAACTACCTATTTCGAATATAATTATCATCATCGAATCTATAATGTACTTATGTTTTTCATTGATTACAAACTTATAAAG
>JAODVP010039566.1:0-15295 GCA_025400035.1 Tetradonia laticeps
TCTAATTTTTTCACAAAATATTCTACAAATTTTTCTGAATCTAAATCATTTTGGCAGATCCGGCGCGTTTAATTTGTTCCCTTGAAGTGAACAGGTGTAATAAGTAATAAGTCTAGTTAAGCATTTTTAAGGTTAGAATTCTGATCATACCTCCCAATATTTCGTTTTATGTACTCCGCTGGAATAAGCCTTGGCGTATTTACTCTCACTATTAAGTACAGTGACAGCAGCACTGAGCTGAGACATTGGATGGACGCTGGTAGGTAAACTGTTTAGCAAAGTAACGACATGCGCAGGTAAGGCCGCACGTTCTGCCCATTCCTTGGACACTTGCTTAACCTGCGCATCGGTAGGCACATCTCCTGTCATCAAAAGCCAGAAAAGACCTTCAGGCAGAGGTTCAGAACCACCAGGCGCCTTTGGGAGTAGTTTCTGGCACTCGGGGATAGAATAACCACGGAACCTGATACCTTCATCAGGGTCCAACACAGACGTTTCACATACCAAGCCTTTAATACCTCTCATACCACCATACATCTTGAAATTAACCAAATGTTAACTCATCATGAACATAACCAACCTATAACGATGAACCTACCATGTCAACAGTAACTTCTCCCACTTTGGTATTGCCGTGCTGCTTCCTAAAGCTCTTAACACGCTCCTGCTCCTTGGGTATTTTGGCGGCCATGACGGCCTTGAGATCTGTCGATGCATCACTGTATTGGCGACACGCTTGCGATAGAACTTTCTGTAAATAACATGCGCTTGTTTAGTTATTGACACCATGCACTCTTATAAAAATATACAGTATCATACGGCATTTGCTAATCACATGCAGTGTTTACCAGTTTACCAGTTTAACAAAGTTTGAATAAAATGTGGAGGCGATTCCAAAATTCCAAAGTGCATGCACGCGTGCACCCAGATGACACGGAGTTCATCTGTTATCATTCATAAATAAATCTAGCATTACGAAGACCCACTGGGAATTACCATTATGTTGTTATAAATCATACATTATGCGATTTGTCATACAGCCTATTATTTCGCACAAAATGAGTCTAACTATTCGGGCATTGTGACAAAACCTCGTCCTTGGCAACAATAGCAACTACTGATTACAATACTAGCACATACGTACTTATAGATAAGATAACCAAAACCCCATAATGAATTACAATTAAATTCGATGTATATTTCTAGAGCTATTTGCCAATCACACATGACAACCTAACAGAATTATGTCTAATATTACATAGCATTTATCACATCTCTGATCCCACATCGCGTAATTCAAGTATCTAGGCCGTTGATCGAGCCTTTCGTGTGATGTGACAAAAATACTCGCAACCTTTAATACCGGAAACAGCACTTCAGTTGCATCGTCGTGTAGTAATCGGCGCCAGGAGTTATGCATTGATTTATTTCATTAACAAGGTATTACTGGTATTATTCACGAATGTTCGCTGGCTAACTGAATATCTGCTTCACGCTATTAATTTATTATTGAATCGAACTACGTGGGTTTTCCTAAAGTATGCGAATGCTCTGCTTACGCACAAGGAATCTATGAATAGACTGTTTTCGAAAAAAAATTAGAAACTCTGCGTTTCTATAATTAAATCTTGGACCTCTTTAGACATTTCATGGTTCAAATTCAGGTTAACTATGGAAAATAATCACGGAAAACTTTTGATTGTGATTACTTGTTATTTACATAAAATATATCTGTATGAATAATGACAAGCAATTATGTATACGCTTAGTATAAATTATAAATAATTATAGGGATTCAAAAACAAAATTATATGTCGTTATGGAAATTCTTCACATTAACATACTATGACTGTCAATTGTCATTAATATGTCATTCATCAATTTATTTAGATTTTGTTACAATGTACAATTTACTTAATAATTAATTTTTACTGTATACATATTTACATATTCAGTTAGGACGATCCTTACAATGATTTTTTATCACAAGCGATGCACGTGTAATGTTGTTCACAAAAATTGCAAGTGTTAAAATCATTGTTTGTTTAATACTCTAGGAAACTAGGAAATCATATGGTAAGTACGTAATTGTAAATTAAATAATATGAATCAATAATATTGTTCACCTAGTTTCGTAATATTATCACATTTAACTTATTAGTTTTTAATGGTTTTGTGTTTATGGTCATTGTCGGCTGATACGGCGCCATTTTACGATAGGATAATGACGTAATTGTTTTTTCTTGCATTTTCCTATATAGAAATTTTACTGTAAACATTAAAGATATTTTGCACGGCACCTAAATAACTAATTCTTCCACTAAATTGTTGCCAAAATTTATAGAAAAACATTATCGGCAATTCTCGCTTGGATTCGTCATATTTGACAACATGTCATTTGTCAAATACTCGTAACGCCCATGAGTCATTTCACAATTAACTTCGTCTTCATCAATAATAAAAACATTGAAAACATACATTACTTTCAGTTACGCGAATGTCAACTCAATGACAATGACTTTGCACATTTCCATACATTCAAGGAAATGAAATCCAAGCTGAAAATCCATTACATTGTCGGTCGTACCAACGTAGCGTGAGTCCACGCGCTTGTTATTCCGGAATAAAATAAGTTGTAGCCGTTGTAGATACACGACCTTGATGCACAGTCATCGTATCAATGAGAGTAAATTAAAATTACGTAAGTTTCTAGAATGGAACAACGGCAAATGTGCGTGAAAAGTAAAATAAGTTGTCGTCGCGTGCAGCTGGATACAAAATGAACATCCATAGACGCTTAACAAACAACATCATTAAACTGCGTGAGTACGGTGAGTACAAATGAAATTATAGGTTAGGATTGTGCCGAATCATCAACTATTTTATTTGTATAGCTAACAGAAACTTAACATAAAACAAGATAAGAAAAGAAGAGCAAGTACATAGCGAATTCGGTCAATGCCGCAAAATAAAGTGCAGTCAAGTGATTAACACTTCAAATATTATCAATCCTAACATGCCAATCACGCGGTTTTAAAATTTTCCTTTGAATATGGAAGTGGAAGGGACGCAATTTAACTGACATTGTTTGGAATAAACAGTTGAACGGAGATAAGTAATGTAATTTCTAGTCTTACCAGGTAATAAAATAACACTGAATGCTGACGTTCAAGGAAATCGTCATAAATTTACAATGTCAATGAGTGTACATGTTGGGATATATGAGGTTCGTACGTGTTTCCCGACAACTACATACTACGAATTAAATATGGATAGAAATACTTAAACTTAAATACTTAAGGCTTGTAAGTGTAGAAAAACTTCATATCATAGCCTAATGAATATGCATTCACAGTCCATACTGGTTATCTTGAAACAACTGCCGAAACATATGAATGACCGGTTATATAACATAATCTGTTTATCGGGATAGAAACTTGTGTTTATTGGGAACTTTAGAAAATCTACGTCTAGTTCACTAGTTCACTGTTTTTCAATCCATACTAACTTTATTAATTATAAGTTTAGATGGAAAATCGACAGCCAACGAAGCAATTTTGCGATTATAGTTTGTTGCCAACACTACTACAATAGAATAAAAAATCGAAGTTAATGAATCGCGAATGATATGACTAACCCAACCTTTATTACTCCCTCGTATACAACCCTAGTAGTGTAGTAAAGATTCGTTGCCCTTTAGACTACCCTACACGAGGGGTGGTGAATAATGAAAGTCGCGGTTGCCGCGATTTTATGTAACTAAAAGTCCTAAGTAGGGATATCAAGTGACATACCTGGAATTCAGGGAGTTTGTTAGAGTAAACACGAAACAATGCCATGTTGATCGTGGATTTGATTCACCAAAAACCAACTGCCGATCTGCACGGATAGCACGATACGAAACGTGCGAACTGACTGCGGCTGTCTGAAGCCCGCGCGTGGTTAGCGACGTTAGCGAGTGAGTGAGTGAGCCAGCTAGCGGCGTCGCAAGCCTCGCGAGCGACGCGAGTAACAAGATTCGGATCATTCGGAATATCGGCAGGCGCACTCGGCACGGGCACTAAACGCAGTAAACTGCTGATATCCACGTATAGTTCCTGTGTGCTATGTTGGCATATGCAGTGTCAACCAGAACAACTTGTTGGTTTTCAATACTTGAGGGTAATATTCATTATATGGTTTTAAGTGAGTAGTAATAGTGCTAATTCTATTGTTTTATGTTATTGGTCTAGTGCCAACTTCAGCGGCGTTGACTATATTTGTCAGAAACAGTTGAAACTCGGCACGCGCACGCGTATTACCTCACCCCTCAAGCACGAATAATGATTTCATTGAGTTTTGTTTCTGGAAGTGAATCAGTGCGATTGTCCTCGAAATAATTCAACTTTCAATATAACAAAAGAAATCCTTAAGATAACTTGAGGACCTATTCATAATCACATTAAAATTGTTAAGGAAGAATATTTTTTATTAGTACTCTTTAAATTTACATTTAATTTAACTTTTATACTAATAAATCTTTAAAATTAGATGTTTTTGAAGTTTACTATATTACATTAAAAATATCGAATATATTATGAAGTTTCAAATGTACAATCACTTTATAAGAGTTTAATTTAAGCTAATTTGATTAATTACAAAAGTTTATTTATCGTTAGTCAATTGTAAATTAAGATTTAAGGTCTGGAATATCATGCTAGTACTGACATGCTATTTGCTCGTCGCGCATGCGCAGTTTGCATTTTTTTTGTGACAGTAGACATACTGCGCATGCGCGTAACACGGATGCTCAGAAATAAATAATTTATTTACACATCTTGCATCAATTATTTCTATTACAAAGTAATTTTGTTTATCTGATTCTCTATTACCAGTTTTAAAAAATCCTTATCTTAATTTGTTTAAAAGGAATTCATTATGTTCTAGGAAAAGCCAAGTATTAGTTTTGAAACAAACTTCAACTTTAACAATTACTTACTAATATTTACAGAAATCAATTTTAGTACTCACAATCGAGTATATTAGTGATTACCAGGAAATTACCTGGTGTAGTTTTTTTTAATCTATAGATTAATTAGTTTAGGCGAAATTCACTATTATGTAGGAAAAAACATACACAAAACTATACTTAAATTAATAACTATTAATAACACAATTATTTAACATACTCACATTTATTATTATTTAGTATTAATTATTTCTACTGAAAATTAATATCTTAATTAATTTAAGAGTAATTAAATATTTTGTAAGAAAAATCATATGTACTAGAATGTGTGTTCCTGGCCTTTTTGTTGAATATGCAAAAAATGGCAATTAAAAAAAGAAGTACAATTATGTAATTGTCGTTATGTCAATTTTTACATTAATCAATTGATGGAAGAGAGGTAACTATGAAACCGGTTTTATTTTAAAAAGTAGCAGGTAGATCATAATTATTATTAATTAGTCAATTAATTTAATTTTATTGTTTGTATTTGGTACAATATTCATTTGTGATCATTGTAATATTTACAAATTAATAACTTTTGCCCTAGACTAGTAGACGAAAACTCTAAATATAAGCTTCTAGGTTTTAATCAGTGTTTTCGTTCTCCATTTCATCATAACAAGTTGGAGCAGTTGCGTATTTTAAGTATATTATTGATTGATAAAGGAATATTTAACATTAATCCAACGGATCGTGTTTATTTACATTTTTGAGATTAATGTCTCTAGTATAGTTGCACACAGTTGCAGAATAACATAATAAGTCACGAGTTATGTTGTTTTATAGTACTTTAAAACATTTTTATGTAGTTCACTTGCTGTATACATATAGAAAATATATAAATAAATATATTTGTTCAACCAAGCAAGCTAAAACATTCAGGAAGTGTCCGGATTGCCTAACTTCAGGGATTCGGACCGGACCGAAACCGATCACTGGTTCATAAATGTTACATATTTTGAACGGACCGAAAACTGGACCGCTTTATTGCAGAAGTTTTGGGACTGGAACCGTAACCGAACCGCAAATTTCTTTATTCTTGTGTATACATTCTTTATGTATTCTTTATGTATACATTTTGTTGCAACTAATCATAACCGTTAAACCTAAGCAAAAAGACTGAAATCTAAACGGTTTCGGTCACCGTTATTGATGAAAGGGCAGGAACCGGAAGCGAAACCAAAAAATAAGCTCGGACTGTAAGCGTAGCCAGACTAGAATTTTGTTTCGGTGCTACTCCCTAACATTTCAATTATTCGTTTTCCTCCAGTTTACGAGAAATTGTCGAAAAACTTTGCAATGCAAAACGTTGATTTTCATAACCTGACATCTTAAAATATAAAATATCATTGCCTAGTAAAACTTAATTTATTTATTTATATGAAAACTTACATTTTAAAATATAAA
Organism: Tetradonia laticeps; assembly: GCA_025400035.1. Classification (NCBI taxonomy): domain Eukaryota; kingdom Metazoa; phylum Arthropoda; class Insecta; order Coleoptera; family Staphylinidae; genus Tetradonia; species Tetradonia laticeps. The sequence goes on from JAODVP010039566.1 coordinate 6,398, forward strand.
GTTGCGTTTATTGACGATAATAATGCGATGCGTAAACATCCTATCCAAAAACTTTTATAATTTTTAGAATTAAAAAATATATTAGAATAGTAAACCTATAAATAACGTCTCTATGAGTGTGCCTAAAAATGTGAAAATGAGTTTCTAATATGAGTGATGTATACGTCGAAGTGGGTTACTTTATTTTCACCTTTTTAGACAAACTCGTAAAAACTTTTTTTTGATTTTTAAAATCTATGTACATAATAGTCTTATTGTTAGGTTAAAATGCATAATTAAAATTGTGAATGTTTCATTGCCTTCATAACTTTGTAAATACATTTCATATTTATTTGTATCACATCTAAATGAGATTGTTTTCCTTATAAAAACATGCTTATTAATAATTAAGATTATATTAGTTTTTAATTATAGCATGTATAATTAAAAGCAACTTTTGTTTAATTTATAATGTCGATGTAATACGAATATTTCCGACTGCAACAAACACCACAAAACTACTGCTTGATGTCAGTTATTAGAGTTCTTCACAACTTTCATCACTTTCAAAACCTTGATAGGCTTTGTTAGTAACTTTGTTGATTTTTCATGCTACATACTTTGTCATATCAAGTTGGAATTGTAGCGTATTTTATGCTTAATATTGACTGGTAATGAAGTATTTAACATACGTCAAACATGTTTACTCACATTTTTTAGATTAAATTCGCTAGTTTACCATGGCTCAGTTATTTTAAGAAGGAGCAAAACAACATATAAATAGGCATTTTAGTTAGGTATGCTAACAATTTATAGTAATGTATTAAATATGTTTGACATTATTTTTATGCTTAAATATGTTTTAACTTGTTTTAAACATTGATTTTATGATTTTTAGTACATTCGTATTTACAATAAGATCATGTTCAATAAAAATAAATATTATCATGGTCACATAATTACTACATTTATAATTAAAATTAAAGTATCCATTTCAAATATCGAAGTTATACGATGAATTCCGACTACAACCGACACTACAATAGTACTGTCTGCACTGTCAGATGTCAGTTATGAATTGTCAGATTTCTTCATACACTTCACCTTGGTTTAGTTTGTTATTTCTATATTAATTCTACTGCATTTTAGTACAAATATTATGGATTGTTATGGTTAAATCAAAATACAAATCCGTGAAAATACGTGCAGTATGTAGTCACACCCACTGATCTCTAAAGTAAGTCATGTAATATGTATTACAACTGTGTTCCTTTATTCATTATTCTTTACAGCTACAACAAATCATTAAAAACAGCTAAATACAAGAACTGTTTGACTGATATGGCGTACTTCCACTTTCGCTGTGGCGATAGAGTAACTTTACAAAACGAAAACTGCACGGCAATACGCTCCAACTACGAAACGAATTTCGATCATGGTGTAGTAATCACAGCAGAACCAATCCCAAACGATGTACTGTTCGAAGTAAAGATTGACAAAAAAGCCAACAACTGGTCTGGAGGTGTGGTGATTGGTGTAACTGAGGTACAACCAGCCCTATTCGATTTTCCTCATTGTGCGACCAGATTAAATCATAGTGCATGGGTAATTTCTTCATTAATCATGAATTTTACATAAATATGTAATTGTTGATGTCTACAGCTAATGTCTGGGTACTCCCTGGTGAAAAATGGCCTCACCGTTGTGGAAAACTACGGCCAAAACTTAGACAACCTCAATCAAGATGAAAGAGTCGGTTTGATGAAAACATCTGAGGGAGATTTGATATTCTTTATTAATGGGGACTCCCAAGGAGTTGCATTTGAAGGACTTCCATCGGTTGTATATGGAGTGGTGGATTTATACGGAAACTGCGTGCAGGTCACAATCGCGAGTCCAGCCCAGCGCGAGCATAACAATGATGACTGTATGAGTGGCAGTTCAGTGTTGGCAATTGAAAACGACAATTTGAATGTAACCCTTGGAGCCGACATTAGCGAGTTGAGCTTGAGTAGTAGTAACAGCCTTGACATACGCATGGATATGAACGTCAGTTTGACATTGCCGGAAGAACTCCCGAGAAAGTTATGTTTCCACGAGCGGTGTGGCTCTTTGATTAAATTATCAATTGAACAAAGGACCGCGGAGCGACGGAGACCTTTAGATGAGTTTAACAATGGAGTTGTCATGACACACAGACCTCTCAGAGATGCGGAGTTGTTCGAAATCCGTATTGATAGATTGGTCGACAAGTGGAGTGGAAGTATAGAGATGGGAATTACAACCCACAATCCAGCAACGTTGGTTTTCCCGGCTACAATGACTAATATGAGGAGTGGGACTATTATGATGTCAGGATGTGGGATTTTAACCAATGGGAAAGGCACAAGAAGAGAGTACGGAGACTTCAACCTTGATGAATTAAGCGAAGGTGATCGAGTTGGTATGATGCGTAAAGCAAATGGAAATCTTCACTATTTCATCAACGGCATAGATCAAGGTATAGCAGCGCAATGTGTACCTCAATGTGTTTGGGGTGTCATTGACTTGTACGGAATGACAATTAAAGTCTCGATAGTGGAAAGGGACGAACGTGAGGAGCAGAATTTGATGACACGTCGAAATACAAGAGACCAACAAGTCCCATTACCTGAGAGTAAAGCCCCTACGGATTATTATGATAGGTTGACTTTCCATCCTAATTGTGGGAGTCATGCTCAGGTGGTTAATAATGGAAGGACTGCTCATAGACCAAACGCCGCTGATGATTTCAACAATGGAGTTGTACTTACAACTCGTCCTTTAAAATCCGAGGAAATGTTCGAGATTCGTCTAGATAGAGTTGTGACTAAATGGGCTGGGAGTATAGAGATAGGAGTGACGACCCACAGTCCGACTGATCTGGAGTTTCCTTTTACTATGACGAATGTAAGGTCAGGGACTTGGATGATGACAGGGAGTGGTATTATGCATAATGGTATCACTGTCCAGGAGCAGTACGGAGTCAATTTGGATAGGTTGCAGGTAGGGGATAGAGTTGGGGTTATCCGGAAGAGTAACGGGTACTTGAATTTCTTCGTAAATGGAGTTGATCAAGGTATGGCTGCGTCCAATGTCCCTGAAAGAGTATACGGCGTTATAGATTTATACGGGCAAGCGGTAGAGGCTACTATTGTCGATATCTATGACTACGGATCACCGGATACCATGAATTCCAGCGTGTCGAATGCTACGTTATATAGCGATTTGAGGTTCCATCACGTCCATGGTAGAAACGCGATGATCATTAACAACGGGGTTACTGCATGGAGACCTCACCCGTTAGCTGAGTTCAATGGCGGAATTGTTTTCTCGAATAGACCGTTACGAGAAGGTGAGCTGTTTGAGATTACCATTGATAGTATGGTAGATCGATGGGCAGGTAGTATTGAACTAGGGGTAACAGCAGTACGGCCTGATGAAATTGATCTCCCCAGTACTGCCACTGATTTAGGGAGGGACACCTGGATGTTGAGCGGGTGTTCTGTTATTGAGAACGGTGTAACTATCAAGTCTAGCTATCCTTGTGACTTGGATACTTTGGAGGTTAATGCTAAAATTGGTGTAATGCAGACTAGTGATAGAGCGATAGAATTTTTCAAGGATGGTGTATCTCAAGGTACGGCTTGTGTAGTACCACAGGTTAACCTCTATGCTGTTGTTGATTTGTATGGACAATGTGCACAGGTTAGTATAGCGTGTGCTAGTCCGATTACAGCGACACCTGCGGCTTCGGCTGTTTCCGCAATTGAGAGCTGTCAACGATCGGAAACTTCCGCGTCTCTCCAAGCAGCTAGTGTTGTACATGCTACTTCCGAATTAGATATACATCAGTTTTTTGACTCCCCATCCAAGGCTTATACATTATCAGACGAGAAGCGAATTGCTACAAGGACGAAGGATTCCTTACAAGCTATCATCTACAGTGCAAGTCAGCTGAATCAAGATGAGATATTCGAAGTGTCCCTTGAAGGACTCCAACCCCACTTAGCAGGGACCTTGTGTTTTGGTGTTACACCAACTCCACCTACACAAAATCTTATGTCACTTCCTCCGGATGCTGCTTATATAACTGGTAATGAGTTGGTGTATAAAAATCAAGTCCAACAGATATTTGCCCCTTCTCTACAATGGCTAAGGGTCGGTGATAGGATTGGTATTGTTCGTACTTTGGATTCAGGGCTTAAGACATTTGTGAATGGCGAAGAACTACCGGTTTCGTTCCCGAGACTGTCGGATGTTCTGTATGTTGTTGTAGACATGCGTGGGAGTTGTTCTAGTGTACAGGTTGTCTCAAGACGTATGACTTTATCCTCTCCTGTGACCAGTATTAGACTACAAGATAGTTTGGAGATGATTGTGGATCAAGACACAGGGGTTATCACAGCTGGTGGTATTAATGAAGTTGTTATCAATGAGGATACGGAAGAGTCTGAAGATCCCCAGGTGCAGATGATTGATAAAGATAAAACCCATTTGTTTGCAGCAATTAAATATGAATTCCATGATAATCACGGGAGGAATATTGAAGTTACAAATAGAAGTGTTGCTAGGAGAGTCGCGAGTTACAATCAAGGTGTGGTTTTAGTACAACCGGCTCTACGGCCTGGACATGCCGTGCATGTTTCTGTCGAGCAAGTGGATAAGAACTGGTCTTCATCTTTAATGTTGGGAGTTGTTTGTGGGTTACCAGAACGACTAATTCTACCTGGAACTCTGCTCTCTTTTAAAGGATCTTGTTGTATCTTAGCACATGATTGGATTTCTATAAATGGAGTGAAGACTAGGTCAAACTACGCTCAGAGACTACAAGGTTTGACTATCGGTGACACTGTTGGTGTAACACTCACAGATGACGGACTACAATTAATCGTAAATAACCAGCCGGAAGAAATTGTGCAATGGATGCCTAGGCCTGGAGTTGGCGCGTATGCAGTGTTCGATTTGTATGGACAATGTACACAGGTTCAGATACAGCATGAACATGAAGATGAGGAAGAAGATTTGGTTGCTGAAGGTGCAGATCTTGTTGATTTCGAGAAAGCAGATTTAGAAGCTTGTGAGAAGGAAAGGACAAGTTTAACTCTGCCGTTGACATCGTGTACTAGTAGTAATAACATATTGAATAATTCTACTACTAATCAAACAGCAGCAGTACCGCCAGCGATGGTTACGTCTGGTAATGCTGTTCCGTTCGCAAGAATTTCTATTACACCTATTACCCCTACAAAGTTATCTCCGTGTCAGTATTTGACAGAATGTTGCAAGTTTAAGAAAAGTTTATTACTTCCCGATGAGTACTTCACGAACGATGAGCCTATTTGCTACTGCACAAATTGCTACAGGACTAAATCACTTGATGTTGAAGCTTTAAAGGATGAATCTTTAATTGGTAAGTATTATCAGGTTATATTCTATCCTATTAAAAATCTTATATGAAGAAGACTAGAGACAGGAGAGTGGATTTCCTGGACAGTCAATCACTATGTTATATGTGCGCATGCGCAACCATTGGTATTCACATAGCAGACGATAGACAACATGGCGGACGACAAAGTTAGTGGATCCTACTGTCTCTAGACTTCTTTAACATGGAATATAATTGTTTCTATATCAATTGTAATTATTTAATAAGGATGGGTTAAATTTCCGTTGAGGAATCTTCGAAATCTATCAACTGATAAATGGCACACTGCTTATTATCCCTCTAAACTTGGTACAGTCCGTTGTATTTTAGATAAGGGCCAACTGCTTACAAAAGGTACGGAATTACTGTATGATATATGATATTGTTAGATGATTTGACAATATTTTTGCATATCTAGAACAAATGCAGTATTGTAACTTAATTGGTCAGCGACATGACGACATTCAAGTGGTATTCAGCCCATCGATGCAACACTGCTTGCAGGAGCCCTTTAAAATCGAGCCCAAGAAAGAAGCCATGGCTGCTTTTCAAGTCGCTGCTAAACCAGGAGCATATTCTGTTGCTAGAGACAGTCCAGAGTGGAGTACAAAGGAAACGGGAGCGATTTCTTTACAAGCTCTCTTATTACAGTTACGGTCAATTTAAGTTAAATTCCGTAGCATTATATACGTAGTATTATATCTAAATTTCCTCTACTTACTGCCTTTTACCAAATTCAAAGAGTGAGTATCTCACTTAAAATTTTGATTAATACTTTGTGATATTTTAAAATTCGTATACTTGAATGAACGTCCATATAAATGTGTTTATTTTAACATGCTTCATACACATCGTACACATTATTATAATTCAAAAATTTATAGTAGTACGATAATTATAATGAGAATAAATCTAGTCAAAACTTAACTACAGCGGACTCAATTCTTTAAAATTTACCAAATGATGTTATATGTTTAATTAACGGCTAGTACATCATAATGAATATGTATGTGATATTTATTTAGAAGACGAATTAACCCCAAACGCGAACGTTTTGATCCCAGCTGCAAGAAGCAAGTGCAATTCCATTTGGAGCTAGGGAGATTGAAGTGACGCGGTTCTCATGTCCTTGCAAAGCTCCTATTAAATTCAATAGTAAGTAATTTATAGGTTAGTTAGTTAGGTTATGTTCAAAAGTTACCGTTATATTGTCCTTTTAACGTATCCCAAATATGTACGTTGTTATCATCAGATCCACACATTATATAGCGACCACTCAGGGATAAAGCGCAAGAAGTAAACCCAGAAGTAGTATTAGGTGGCTTATAAAGCCCGATTTGTTGATCGCTGCGAATATCGAACAATCTGGCAGTTTTATCTTCGGACCCAGTTGCAAATGCTTGTCCACTCGGATGAAACTAATGGAAAGGTGATCATTATTACAATTTTTGTTTAGATTATTAAATTTATTAATGAAAACTTACGCAAACAGAATTCACATCAGCTGAATGACCGAAAAAGGTCTGCTTGGGTTTCTGCTCACGGATGTCCCACAACCTGCAGGTTTGGTCCACACTTCCGGTTACGTAAGTATTGCCATCTGGCGAAAGACTAATGGAGACAACGTCGCCATTATGTGCATTGAAATCGACGGTTTTTCGACCGGATTCTAGATCCCATTGACAACTGTAAGGAATTTTAAAGAACTATTAGTAAATATGAGGTTTCACCGAAGTTTAACGTACATTTTCATGTCTCCCGATCCTGTCATTATGGTTCGGTCGTTGAGAAAACGGCAGCTGCTGAGGAACCCATCATAACCTGCCAATTCGCGCACCATCTTTGCTACTCCGGATGTATCGCGATTGTTGACGTCGTAAATAGTGCACATATTGTCCATACCCCCGCAAGCTAATTAAATTAAAGTTTAGTATAAAGTGTAGTTTATAACAAAATGAAATTAAACCCTTACCTACGAAATTTCCGCTTGGGGAAAACGCCACACTCATGACCCATGCGGATCTTAGCGGAATGACTTGCACTTTATTTCCGGAGTATGTATCCCAGATTATAAGTTTCCCATCGAGAGATCCGGTAACACAATGGCGGCTATCTCCCGAGTAGTGTACCGAGTTGACTTTATTGATATGACCTTTGAGGAACTTTTTGGTTGTAAGTCGTACCTTAGGTGCATCAGCTACCCCAGAGCATGCGCTTTCAAGGGTCACATCAGCCTGTTTATCTTGAGCTTCCTATTTCGCAACAAGATAAATAATTTAGTGTTCCTAACGTTGTAAAAAAGTTAATTTAGGTCTACATACTTTCAGATTCTTATAGAGATCTTCTAGCTCCTTCCTCAGCTCTATCAGCTCGGGATCTTTTGGTGGCATTGTAATGTTTTTCTCAATTTGCTTGAAATTATGAAATTTGAGGCAGTAGATGGTCGGAAGACTACTGAAACTTGGCTTTCGGATTGTACTAGGTACATGCTTGGGGCTGAGGTGATCCAATTATGACTAATTGAATTGTACACAAAGAAGACCTACAAGATGGGGTTATTCTTATGTTTTGCAAGGGATTCCAGCTTCGGCGCAGGTTTAGCTATAATGAGGGTTAGGGTTATTTTGTAAGTAGAGAGTGTATATAGTTGATATTAATCGGATCTTGATTTTCTTTAAATTTCAAATTTATTTAAAATTTAGTTTTCCTTCCTTCAGTCCATGAGAATATCCATCGCAATTGACACCTAACCTAAACCAACCACTACAGCTTTCCGTGAATATCTGCCATAGTTAAGAAATATCTTGAAATGACTTCCTCATCTCAAATAGCAACAGTTCTGTTAGTTTCAAATGTTTCCGAGACCCAGTGAGAAAATCTTTCAGATTTTGTTTTCCGATTTTCGTGGAAAATGTGAATGTTAGTAATAAACTTTCTGCGCTATTATATACACATTATCATTCTGTAACCAGCATCTCTTTTATTGTCCGATTCCGGCAATTTCAGTTTACTCCGAAAAAGTGGACAGTGTTATCCCTTGGAAGAATTTTGGTTGTTTTGCATGAATGTGTTCGGATTGAGTTGAAATTTCGATATTTTGTAGTCATAGGCATTAGCTATCTCTATGTGCAAGTTTTATTTTGATTACTTTAATAGTTTCCCGGTAAAAGCGCTTTAGACAATTTCTTTGAAAATGGAATTTTTAAAAGTTTTAGAATTCTATCCGATGTACAATTTCTTCCTGATTTGAAGTCCGTTTTTTACTTTTGTGATCTCTTAATTTATTTCAAAGATATGATTTAATTAAGTTTTACCCTTAAAACACGACTTATCCTATTTGATGTGAAAAACTAATTTTCTCCACTTTCTCATTTGATTAAAGGACTACGCTATTTTTCACGTATATTGACACTTGAAAAAATTGATATTTTCAAAAATCTTTAATAACTCTAACAACGTAAGTGATAATGAAA
>JAODVP010039787.1:0-15288 GCA_025400035.1 Tetradonia laticeps
AAAAGCGTTATTATTGCTGTAGCAGAATTATACGATGCGCAAAAATAAATATTGAAGCTCCGAAACGCATGCGTCCTTTTTGTTTATTGTCTAGCTACGTTCCCTCTATGTGCGCGTTCCCCCATATTACTCTACATGAAAGAACTATAGGTTAAAAATCATTTTGGTTTATACTGTAGATACCTGCAGAAAATGTTATTTCCTAATTTAACAAAATTTTAGTTTTAACGATGTTCTTATGTTAAACGTAATATTTTGATTATATAATTAATATCTTTTTCACAATAAAAAGATGTTGTTGTTTCGGTACAGGCCAAGGATTTCCCCCTTTAACTTGCCCGTGAGCTATAATCAGGACAACTGCCAAATATCTAGTATGTATCAACATATTTATACTCAATATTTAATATTGAATCCTACAACTTTCTCAACTGTTTAATCAAAGCCATTCCCTATTAATATTAATTGCCAATTTGCATTTTCTAATGTGAATTTAATAAGCGTGCGTCGAAATGTTGATATTGGTCAGGATTATTAAATTTCCCCAGTCAAGTTGGTTGATTTTAATTAAATTAATTTAGCGGCTAGTCTCTAGAGAAAGAAACTGCTTGTAGTTTAATTACAATTACATAGTACAGCTATTACCAGTTTACTTGCAATTACGTCGTGAATTATAACAATTAAATGAAGAAGAAACATAAAAAAGTATGTATAATGTTTGCACAATGGCAATCAAGTCAGGAATCAATTACCTACTGTTTCTATTTGTTTATTTTCATTTCATATGTTTAACGTTGTGAGGTGTTGGAAATGCTTGAGATGTTTAAAATTGATCAATTTGCTCATTGTTTTAAGTAGCGTTTTTTACGCTTTGTAGTTTTATGGGTTTCATACCATAATAATTAATGTGTTAATCATACCGAGTACTATTTTCACTTAACACTTTTGTTTTAGTTTTTTGTTTTATTGTACGTTTTCAATAAAATTACTTGCATTTTTTCTGCTTAAATATTACAGAGTCAACATGATTGGTTCCTAAAATTTTATTGCTGTTTACTATGAAATTTAATGTTTCTTAATTTATGATAGTACCCGCGGATCTCCGTAGATTTAATTTAGCCCTTATAGGGCAAGGCAGTAATAATAAATTCTGCATCATGTTCGGCATTTTTTGAGGTTCTTATTGCATTTTCTTTATTTTTTTCTAATTTTGAGAAATGTTGCCATGTTTTTTATTTAACCCGCTTAGGAAAGATCTTTAATGATAGTTTTATTAATTTTAGTAGCAGACTCAAATTATGAATACGCAGTTTTAAAATAGTGTACCATTGACTATGCCGTTTCTTGTTTTTACGAAATGATGTGTAGATATCGTTGTTTCGTTAAATTTACAAAATTTAAGTGCTCCATTGATTTGGAAATAAAATTTATTACTTTTAAAACGATGATGTCATTTTCGAGACTGTATGTCTCCAAACAACAATTTTCTCTAAAACTATAAGAGATTGGAAAACGGTTTTCATATTCAACTTCCGGTTCTACCCAGAAGGGGATACTTCTGGAAACGGAACCAAATTCTATCAAATCGAATTCTGAATACGGCTTTCCTTTGTAGTTTTAGATAAAATACCGTTGCAGGCGGTGAAATGGAGGGATAGCAGTTACAAACATTTCCTCAGAAACTATAACAGATATTGTTTTCAGATTTCATTTCGGCAGGATCTGGTGTGATGTCAGCAAACTTCTCAGGTTCCGGTTTCCTTTGGATATGATCGAAACTAGGAATTAATCGCAATTAAGCGAAAAACGTCGTTACCTATTTAGAATCAAACAATCAAACGAAAGATCTAAAAAGTAGGATTCTAATTGTTCTAATGAGGCCGTCGAGCAATAAAAGGTTGAAGACCCCTGGCATAAATGTTTTAAATAAGAAAGTACGCACTTTTAAATAGAGTAAGAGGGTGGAACGCGGACATAGGGGAATGTGGTACAGTCGCTATATCTTTCGTTTCATTCACTTGGTTGATTTGAAAAAAAAAATTAGAGGCGTGCAGAACAGTATTTTATGCCGGCCCATGAAATTTGAGCGAATTTGGTTAATTATTGCGATAGCTAGACAATAAACAAAAACGATGCGTGCTTTCCGAAGCCTCAATAATTATTTTAAAATCTACATCTCTCAAATGGGGTGAGGGTGGACCAGAGCGGTGCAGTAGTACCGATCATATGTATTTAGGTGCGCCGGTACGTTCAAGGTTGTCTGCTTCGACTGATTTAGTTAGAGGGGCCAGTAATCCCACTACCCGTCCCACGTTCCCCATTGGAGCAAGTGGGACAAAAAACACGTTTTGGAAAATTGTATACTAAAAAAGCTAAAATTTTTATATGGTGTAGTTAGATGGTTAAACTAGTTATTTTTAAAAAATTAGAATTTTTAGACTTAAAACAAAGCGAGTAATATTTTTCAAAAGGCGTCCCAAGTTCCGCACTTTACTATATAGACCTTGACGATTCAACCATGTAATCAGTTTGTATCCTGATATATACCTCTTATTATTATAATTAAAGAAATTTCATACTCCAATATTATTTAGGTTCAAATCATTAATGAAAAGATATCCTACAGTACCAATGCAGTCGTCTGCGGTTCGATTCCCAGTCGTATGAAATTTCATTAATTATAATGTTAAATTTACTTCCAAAACTACTTTCAATCTTAACATTAATATATACCTCACTTTTATCAATACTTTAACGTTGTTACTCTTGACTCCAATCTCCCGAAGAGTTATGGAAAGATAGCAGTAAACACATTTTAAAAAAGCGTTATTTTCGTTTTCTCGGAGGATATTTGCTGAATATAAAAAATATATAATGTTCGTCCATATCTCCCACTTGTACGTACTATAAAATGAAAATCGCTTGAAAAGAATCACCCTGTATTTAAGTTGAAGGTCTATTCTTATTCTTACTGCTTTATATCAAAGGTTAAATGATAAAAAATTTAATTTTAACTATAAGTCAACATATTCTCCCTTCTTTATGTGTTATTGGCGTTGACTTGCTGGGCGTTTCGTGGAACAGACGGATCGAATTCACCCATTCACCCACCTCGTGTCATGTAAGTGCGGCTGTGCTCGTGTGACTCGTGTATGACGGCATGGTCGGCGGCACAGACGGCGGCGACGGCGGGGTCCGTCTGTTGGTTCACTCACGACTCCGCACCCGCTGCTTAGTCATACGTCTGCCGCGACGCATCGCGAACGCGCGTTCATTTGACTCCGCCGCCGCGATCGAAACTCCAGGCGCCAGCTTGTCGTACTCGTTAACTACATATTTGTGAGCCGCTCAATAACTTGCTATTATCTAAATAAATATTAGTATTTAATTTATTAAATTAAATTAGAAAGGATTTAGTGTTAATAGTGAAGTGCTTCATTATATAATTAGTTAACTTTATTTCTTTTATTAGCGTATATTATATTATTTATTGATTACTTTATTTTGAACAGTAAAATTCAGTCGTTGTTTAAATTTTTTGATAATGACGAGGTTAACAGTTTCAATCTGACGTTACTTTGAAATTGTTTTTCGGCTCTTGGGATTTATTAAACTCTTCGCTATGGTGTACCATCGAACAACAAGTCGTTACAACTATAACAACAACAATAACAATAACAACATTACAATTAGTAAGCAGTTTTATTCTACAGCTTTCTCTAATGATTCTCATAAACCAATTTCTTTTCGTTTAACTGTTTCACAGTTTACTTTTATTGACCATTAAAAAGGTTAGTTGAATGTATGCATTGTTCTCACTCAAATTTTTTGTCAATTGAGTCGATACTCCTCAAAAGAAGTTTGTATTAACGGATATTATTTCTAATGAATGGAAAAGAAATTATTTTTAATTTTGTCTGTAGGTTTTTATTGGAACATAAAAATTCTGTAAAAACTGACGTTTTTAAAACTATAGTGAGCTCTAGTGCGTCAATTGAGCTGATAAATCGAACAAATAGTCTGGTAGAAAAAACATCAGGTATGGTCAATCACGGGTTCCGGGTTCGGGAAATCCGGAATTTCGGCTAATTTTTTTATGCCAGAATTCCATAGTTTTCGAAATTTTCAGAATTAAATATTTCTATATGTCATCGCAATATATGTACTACTGCGGCCATCTTTTCTTGTGTGAAGCTCGAAGTTAGTAAGTAAATGTCTTAATTTTCTTCTTGTTAATATTTTTATGCCATTAAAGAATCAAATACTCTTGCTTATACTTATCTTAGTAGTTATCTAATCCAATTTTTTCTTTTTTCTTTTATTTTCCAACTAGTTTCGATCATATACCGATCTTCATCAGGGAAATATTTTTGCTTACTTCGTTGGGCTTATAACTTATAACATTATTTATGTTATTACATGTTTTAATTACCTGTTTTAATTCTAATTTTATGATACATCATATAACAATTTCAAAATTTTCATGGGCCGCTTTTTGAATATTGGTTGCCACATCTTTGCTTTAAGCCTGAAAGTTCCCTCTGTAAAAATTTCAGAATTTTCGCGACACAAAAAACTAAAACTAATAAATTTTTCAATAACTTGTTTTCGTCCAGGAAAATGGGCCTAGTAGCCGGGTCAGTGGACCACCCAATGAAATCATTTCACATTTCAAGGAAACCAATAAAATTGAATTTGTGTATTAACAAAATAAACAGACAGCATGATTAAATGGACACAGCATCTATGTCGCGGGAAAATTATTTACTGAGGTTTTAGAACGCTCGCAAGAATTATCCAAATTCGCTCAAATTTCGTGAACCTGCTTAAAGTTCTGCATGCCTATGAATTTTCGAAAACACTATTTTCTACTTGCCGCAACCTACGGGGAAGGCGTGTCGGGCACTTGGCTACCTAATAAAATTATTTTTATTTGTTGATAAAATAAGCTTAGTGGGGAGATTGATGTTATGACCTGATAGTCAGGGCCGACGACAGGATTCTCGGAGTCCTATGCTATTGCAAAGTTCGGACCCTTCGATTCAAGCAGCCAACCAACTTACCTATCCAATTTCCTTAACAACCTCCGTTGGTCCGGGCCCCCAATGATCTGGGGCCCCTATGGATTTGCGCCCTTTGTCCCCCCTCTGTCGCCCCTAGTTGATAATAACACCCCTAGTACTTACAAATTGCAGTCAATTTCAAATTTAAATTCATACTTCTCTTGTGGTTCAATCGATATAGATATAGCAAGTTAGAAAATGCTACAATTTCGGCTCAATTTAGTATTGCCCTTTACCGCTATTGACCTTTGAAAGGTTAATTTGATGTCTGCTTTATATTTACTCAAATTTATATTTAATTCTAATTCTTATAATCTAATGATTATAAAGGTATTGTTAGTATTAAGCAATTAATTCATTTTACCCAATAAAATTTTAGAAAGGAAATTAGTAGTAATTTTAATTATATTTATTCAAATTCGAGCATAAAGGTTTCCGCCTCGAAAAGGTCATTAAAATGTTGCCGATGCGCCAGACCGATGATGCCGATGTGGACAGAGAGTAAAGGGAGTAAAACGAGAATTATTATACAAAGCGCCAGCCTGGTGCGTTCAAAAGGTCGGCTTGCATTTTCATTCGGTAATAAATTTATGCCAAATTAAATTTCGTAATATCACCCGGTTCCATGCTCTTCTCATCATGCATAACGCCGCGCCGGCTTGACGTAACTGTATGAAAAGCGAATACTTCGTAATATCGGCACTGCCTTCTAATTTATTCAAATTTATTGCCATTCATCGACAGATTATACATAATAATAGAAGTTATTTATTTTTTGTTTGACTACTGATTATCTAATATTTAGACTACGGTCTTCTTGTTTTCTTTTTTTGTTGATTTCATTATTTAGTTATGAATATATTTGATTTCTTTCACCTTCGCTACGTTATGTTTTGTTGTACAGTTGTTAGAATTCTAAAAAATTTAAAGCGATAGTTTGGATGTTATTGTAAAAAATAAGATTTTGTAGTATAGATGTTTTTGCAGTTGGACTATTTACCATCACTTATTATATTGGCAAATATTCGAAAAAACGTTAATCTGAACAGGTGATAAACAGCATCAAAATCTGCGAATATTATCCTAGCTGTTTACGGAGAATGTATTTTCAAATAGCGTCAATAAACTGAAATCACCTGTCGTCTTAATGCATTTCCTTTTTATAATTCTACACAACGCGAGCTTGGAATTCTCTTTCACATCTCACATCCACGCTTAACTAACTCAACATAAAACTCATTTGTTCAGTTATACAGAATCATATGCCACATCATCTGTCATTCCTAATAAATTCCTTAGTGTTTTTATATCCATTCCTTTCATATCATCTCATTCGCATTTTCGCATACTTTGCATTTATATTAATACAAAACTGTACTGGCTGCTTATATATAAACAATTCTAGGGATAGTTAGACATAACTATCACATTGTCCAACTTTATGTTGAAACTATTTATTGCGTGTTTTTGTGTTTTTATTAATGGCCACAGTGGTATTATGATACGATGAACTATGATTCGAATGTGAGTTATGCGAATACGTGAATCTCGTGAATATCATGAATGCCTCTTCCGTCGACAGCCTTCCGTTACCTGTATTATTCTATTATATTCGTTGGAGGTAATGGCAGCGAGTATGGAATGAATAAAACTTCTATTATACTGTGATCCGCAGTGATTCGGCGATGAATGTGATCAATAGTTGAGTCGAAAATGCAATATTACAAAAGCCTGCCTAGGTACTTATTTCAAATTGCTATAATTTTCACCAGTCTTTAAATGATAATTCACAAGTAGATTAATTAAGTGAAGTCAGGCGCAGTTGTTATTTTAGTTAGGTATTTTAGTCGCCAGCTGCGGAGGATGCAGTTAATGTTGAAGTGGGCAAGTGGA
Organism: Tetradonia laticeps; assembly: GCA_025400035.1. Taxonomy (NCBI): domain Eukaryota; kingdom Metazoa; phylum Arthropoda; class Insecta; order Coleoptera; family Staphylinidae; genus Tetradonia; species Tetradonia laticeps. Next base: position 6,957 of record JAODVP010039787.1, read on the forward strand.
CGAGGAAAACCGTTGAATAAATAACAACTCTTTGTTAGTCACTGCTTGTTTCGTCGATTAAAAGTTTTTCCACGCAGCATTTGGAACGCTTTTTACATTTATGCTCCACATTCTGCATTACACCATAATCATCTGAAATGGCACAGTTCTAGTCACACTTAATCACTACCAGTTTAGTTTGAAAATGCAATAAACACAATGCAAATAACAGTTGAGTAAGGTTAGATTATAGTCTGGGGCCATTATTATTTACGTTATAGAAGTTTATAAACTTTATAATTAAATCTCTTTCTCATCTTGAATTAATAACTTAAGAGAAATTAGGATAATTTTCTCTTTAACTTCATTTTCTCACTATAATGCTGTGACTAATGCACTGCGACGAGAAAGTAAATTAAAATATTGCAGATGCAGCTCTTTATTTACGTGGATGCTGACGATGAACACAACTCTGGATATTTAAGTCTAATTGTTCATAATCTAGTTCTCATACTGGTAGTAGTGAGTAATAAATAGATTCAATTAGATTTAACGTTAACCGTTAATTTTCTTAAGTAACTGTAAGGAAGAAACAATGGTTGGTTTAATCTGATCCTGTAGCGTTTCACACAAATGCTACATGGAGACAATCTCATAATGTAAGGCTTGGAAAGTTCACGCTAATAAATTCAATTTCTCAGCTTACAGTGTAGGTACATAATACATTTACAAAATTTGAAGCTTGAAATATGAATTTGCAAATTTGATTAACATGTAAGACTTTGTGCTTGCCAAGTTTCGTAACTTATTGTTAGTAACAGTAAATATTGTATAAAAGATGAACAATTATGAAAAGAAAGTTTCGGATGATTAATTTATACAGCTTTGGTTATAGTGCTATAAATTTATTGTTATTATAATTATGGATAATGATATGCTTTCAACATAGGCACGGATACATCGAGTATAATTACATCTGAAGTCTTTACAATGATCATGACAGCATCTTCTGTTGCTGTTGCATAATGAGTATGTAAAATGCAGCGAATTCTATAACTCGGAAGTTGTATGAATGAGGTTTGAGAGTTTAAGTTTAGATAACTTTTTGTGGGAACGCACGCGATAATTGAATAAGACTGGGAGCTATAAGATACATTTTGAAAAATATTCATCGGGTCTTTGTTTTAGATCTGAATATTCTGTTTTTGCAATACCTTCACTAACTATTATACTAAATATTCAAACAACAAAAAAGCAAAAATGACGATTTTTTTGGAAATGAGCTTTAGGAAATCACAATTACGTCCATCTCTCGAGCTAGGTGGGACTACAGCCATTCGGTGTCTACGAATTTGCGGCTTTACGGACTTACGTGGAAAACTTCCTGTACGTACGGTACAGTACAATACCACATCAAAACATAAACACACCTGCTTGCACGGCACGGGTTTTCCGGACTTCCGAGTGTAGGGGGATAGGGAGATCGAGGTTTCAGTGTAATTTCCAAGAAATTATTAATAAATATTAATACGCTGTCAATGACAGCAATTTAATTAAATGAAATGCATTGAAATTTATAATGCCGCAAGCAAATTAATTAATTCTCATCTGTTGGTATATGACATAAGTTTTGCTCTCACCACTATTTACTTATTTGTCAGGTCGAGTGTGTTATTTATTTAGGTTTACAGCCTGTAAAACATTCCGCGGTATTTTGATCCTCGTCGCTCCTCGCTAGCGCACGAATATTCGCTGTAATCCTCAAATTAAAGCAATAAAACTAATTTTATGTGCCGCGTGTCGGCAGAGAGGTTTTAGGGGTTTGGACCTTTATTACTTTATAAATCTGGCTCGCCGCGCGAAATTGCCACTTATTCGGGGGCCGAGTAAAAACAAGCCAATTTAAGAGTATGAGCAAGGGATGCGACCAGAGCTTTGATGAGCGGAGAGCCCTTTGATTTGCACGCCCGGTGTGCGCACTCTACTCGGGCTAATTGCGACGTTTTGGGGGTCTTTACACGCCGCCAACAATCGTAACTTCTTGTTTCCCAGCATACCCGCGAATAAAATCACTGGAATTACGAATTAAGGCGAGACGCGCGTTCACTCTTCACACCCACGCGGAATTCATTCTCGTCAGTTGATGATATCACCGATTCTTTTCGAGCTGACGCATCAACCAAGGAACGAGTATTAGTTGCATGAAATGTCTTTTAGTGGATCATTTACTGTTATTGCTGTGGAACTTAGTATTGTTTACACTTTGTTTTATAAATACATACTGTAATTTATAAAAGATATGGCTATTTAAGAATTTAAAACAGTTTGAAAGTATATAGTGGTTCTTATTAAATATTTTTAATAACACGAGGGCAGAGAGTCATTTTAAAGATTTATTTTTCAAAATGTGCATTAAGTTATAGGAAAATAGTTATAGACAAGAAGTAGAGAAATCTTTGAACTCTTGTTATAACATTTTTTCCATCAAAATTAATTCACTTATCACTAGAGTCTGACTGCAACCGTTTCTGCCGTAACCGGAAGCAAATATTTGGCTTTCGCCTAGTTTCGTTCGAAACCGCAACAGAAAACTGAAATTTCCACCGGACTACTAATCACAACGCGAGATGAATATTATCCTGTCATCGCCGTGTGCCGCCAGTAGCGCCGTGAATGAAACCGCTGTCCGACAGGGAAGGGTAGCCATTAGGGGTGTCAATTTCGTGCAAAAATATCAAACCCGGGAATCGTGATTGGATTATTGAGATCACGGGATCAGTCCAGGATTCAGTCGTTGTCTTGCTATAATTAGGAGGAATAAACAAATGGACTAAGACAATTAAATAGAATTCAAATACCGTAACCCCTCGTTTTAGTGCGCATGTCGCGGGTGGCAAAAAATGAGCACTATATCCGAAGCGCACTTTCAGAAATTCCGACATACCTATGTAATAAAAATTTCAGAATGGAAAGAACTAGGTACATATATACAAAAAGCATATAGCTATACAAAGAAATAGTATTGCATTGATAGCATTTATTTGGGGATTATATAGAATAAAAATGCACATAAAATTCGTGTGAATCAAGCTTAAGTCCGGCTGTAAAACTTTAACGCGAAAATTTGGGGACCAAGAAACCCAGCGCACTATAATCTAATGCGCACGGTAATGAGGCGCACTTAAACGAGGGGTTACTGTAGTTTCATATTACATAACAGAAAAAACAAAACAGAGAGGCTATTATAATACGTTGTGCTAATTTCTAGATCAAGGATATTTTGGTGGATGGGAAATTTGATTTAGAAAATTTGAAATATGTATGTATATGCATATGTAGTATTTTTACAAAAATAATCAATATTTACAATTCAACCAAGTTTATTTTCTCATTAACAAAATTTAATTTCCTTGAAATTAGAATAACTAAAATTAATTCCCTGTAGGGTACAGGAAGTAGGTCAGAAAAAACGTTTTGAAAAATTACGTCATCCCGGATATCCATATTTGGGGAAAACGCGTGCTTCGAAGCTGTGCTCTATACTACATATTTGTATGCGCTGTTTCGTCAAAGAGACACAAAAATTGATATCATGTTGTAATAAATAAATCTATTTTAGTAGAAACAGCTTTAAAAAATTCATCACAGAGAAACCTAATTATTGTCTCTAATATGGTGCTTCTACCAGAAAATGCTGTTTTGCAGATCTATTATAGAGCGTAACAGATTAAAATGTCGCACATTTGCTGTAAGAAATATGTAGCACCATAATAGTGTCATTCTTCGTATCGCATAATAGGCAATATCGCATAATAGGTAACCTGAAACTGTAGAAATACAAAGAGAAGAGATGAACTCCATATTATAAAGTACAATGTATAGTATAGTGTATTTAATTAAATGTAAAAATGTTTTTCTATTGTTTTGCCTATTCTGTGCCTTACCAAAAACTCACCTAACCTAACTCGCGACACTTGAGTGCGATTTTAATTAAAATAAGGAAGTATATGATACACGTATGCACATTGCCCGAAGATCAAGATTAGATAAGATGTCAAGAATAAAATCGAATGAATTCCCACCTGACGAAATGCATATGTTATAACCACCTTAGTATTTAGTTTTTACCCACCCGAAAGCTAAGATTTGAGAATACCTTGTGTTGTTCTTGTTGCAAGATATTATCGAACGCTTAATAAGCCCCTTTCCTGCTTAGGTTAAGAATGTTGTACATAATATGTATTACTTCAATGAATATTTGCACGGCATAACCCGCATTAACAAGCTATTTGCGATTCCATAAACGTTAAAAACAAGCAAAAAGTAAAAGTTTACTCTCTACGTGAGTGTCACTTAGAAATTCTAGGCTGTAGATACGTTTGCATATGAAAACTTTGATATGGAATAGGAATGTCGACTTTTTTTGATAATATATACCTACAGATTAACTGGCGTTTGGTTATCGTCTAGACATGGGATTATAATATAATTTGCTTGTATTTGTATAAAGCATATAAATTTTAACAATTATTTCTTTCTTCTTTGCTAGAAAATGGTCTCTTAAGCTATGAAAACCCCAATTATCATCTTGACCCGGCTCGCCTCGACGATGCACTTAACTCTAATAACACAGCCGACGAGATCTACGAAGATCTTTATCAGGAGCTGGACGACATCTGCAATATGGGGCCCAAGTCGGCGGCGCTGGTGGCCCCCAATCGGAAGGCGTATGCCGCCCTTGACATTGGCTCCATGGGGGTGGACATCAACACAGGTCCGCAAGTCACACAGCACATTGATTCATCGAATTATCCGGACAACCGCAGGTTAGACTTATTTTTATAAATTATTAACCATGGCTAATCTTCGCTTAGCTCAAGCGTTAAATTCCGATTCATCGCTTTGGCTAAAATTACCAGTCCAGCAGCAGGTGTAGTCGGTTCCGGATCACTGCGTTTTCAGTCTCTTATATTTGAACTGGCCACTCTTGGCAGTTGTGTTGCGGCAATCGATAATTTCACTGACCGAATTTGCTCATCGTGCAGTCATGCATGTCGCATGCTGCAGAAGAGCTGGACTTGTGTAGACACTTTCCGTTTGCATTTGTTTTGCTTGCTAACAAACGAACAAAGGCGCAAACAAATGGGAAACGCCTGTTTACAACAGGACCGTGAATAGGTGTCGAGTCGAAAATAAATAAAACGGAACGAATCGGTTTTTAGTAGTAGTCGAAAGTAGTTCTCCGCGTCTGGAGAGGAATGAAGGGAAATATTTCCGCTTCCCAGGCGGACAGAGATCAATAGGAAGATGCGCTGCTGCATGGCTTCGAAAACTAACTTCACAGCGAGCATTTCGAAAAGATGGATACGTATTTTCGAATGCGCGACGTAATGGAATTTCGGTGTTTATAAATTCAAGAAGAGCGTGGATGTTGGAAATTGTAGAGAGCGGAGGGTGTTGATGGACGTTGAACAAGATGGCAACGTGATGTAATTTTACTCTGTTGTCTATTACTCTAAGCAAATTGTTTGTAATTTTCACGGGGTTATTGCAATCACATTGCACCTAACGATGCGGACGTGCAAGAAAAATGCTGCAATTTCACGCAGTTAAAATGCTAATTTTTACCCGACTTGAAAGCAATTACGGAAATAAAATGCTAATTTGCAACAATTGGCACCTCATATCGTAGAAATTAATTGTTCAAATTACAGTCGTCATTGTACCACTTCAAGCAATTTTGTGCCTGCAATATTTTCCAACGGAAGCTATGGTTTCAGTCCAATAGTCCAATAGATGATTTTATAAATCGATATATTTTATTTTAAGTTAGATAAAGTTGGTAGCAACTTGTGGTCAGCTGCAGGCGGGAAAAAGGCAATATCTGATCAAAGCGGTCGGTACCAGCTTCCGGAAACTGTTTGAAATGAGAATCGCAACGCTTCGCTGGAAATTGACCTCTGAAGAGATTGATTTCGTCTTCCGCACAAGATTCATCCGTTCCTTGCATTGTATATGCATACCAGTCATGTTTATGCAATGAGGCATTTCCTTAATACGAAAACTGGCGAATACTAACGCCCGATGCGATCGGAAACTTGGCGCGATACTCATTTGTACATTACAAACGCGCGCCGCGTCTGAAATACTCGGGCTCAAATCTGAAATTGCGACGCGGATGTGGCATAGGGAATGAAATGTGCAGTGTGCGCTGAATGCGTGGAATGAATCATCCTATAGTTGGTCAATAACATCAATTCGAAAAGTAGATAAAGTTGTAATCAAAGGAGGAAAAACATGCGTAGCGTGTAGATGGCCCATCTACATGTCTACATTCGTTCAGGGCTGCTAAAGTTGTGCAGAGTCGTTGTAACGGATTAAATTGACTGTGCGCTAGCGATTCTCTCGGGACGCTGGGGTGAATTTGCGAGATCGAGTTTTGTCGTCTAGATATGACGCCAGCTTGGGGAGATGCGAGATCTTTAAGCAAAGCGCCCAAAAGCCCCGATAACATAATGAAAGCGCTCGACGACAGAGCAGAAAAAACGTGGTAAAGAACAAGGCGACTTGCGTAAACTAGGCGACAACTATTCTGGGACGCCTCCCACGGCGCCATAAACGGCATGTTTGTGATTCTATTCTGTGCGGCCAGCGTGAAAATTTAGTATTAATCAAAAGTTTGCTAGAATATTGCGCACAATGTGATTGTTCTTTTGCTTCCAGCATATGTGAGAAATCGGTAAAGAATATTAAGGACAATCGCGAGGAGGAGAAAGAGATGATGGGTATACCACATATCGCTGGCGAATTGAATAATGATCTATATGCAATTCCGGTCAAGCGTCGCACACAGAAATCTCCGGATGAGATCGAAGTTGCTTCGCCTGACAAGGAGCGGAGTGATGAGACGGATCTTCCACCAGGGTGGGAAAAACACGAAGGTAACGCCGTTTAAAATATAATATCCTGTATGAAGTTAAGTATAAAATATGTGTGTTTGTATGTTGTAATTAGACAATGATGGTCCGTATTATTGGCACATAAAAAGCGGCACTATCCAGCGCGAACTGCCTGAAATGCCAAATAATGAGAAGCAGGACATGGCAGACGCTAAGTGCGATTTTAAGGAGACCGACAGTTTGATCCAGAAGTTTGAGAGCGTGACCAGTTCGGTGACGCGTAGCAGCACTAGCTCCGCACTGGATTTGGATCTGGAGGAGAGGAAAAAGAAGGATGAATTGGCCTTCAAGTAAGTGCTCGTTGGTCATGAATTTTTGTGACAAATTGCAATTTTATGTATTTGTTTGTGTTTCCCTTCCGTAGACGGCGCAGTTATCCCGCTCGACCGGAGCCGGAGTCCAAAGACAGGCCCATTAGGTTTGCTGTGCGTTCGCTTGGGTGGGTTGAGATTGCTGAGGAGGACCTCACTCCAGAGCGCAGCAGCAAGGCGGTGAACAAATGCATTGTGGATCTGTCGCTCGGAAGGAACGATCTATTGGATGTCGTCGGGCGTTGGGGTGATGTGAGTATGGCGGGGACGTGGTAGCCTACGTTGCGGTGGGAAGCATGTTATGATTGAGATTTTTATAGGGCAAGGACTTGTTTATGGACTTGGACGAGGGTGCACTGAAGCTGATTGATCCGGAGAATCTCACTGTTTTGAACACGCAGCCAATACATACGATAAGAGTGTGGGGTGTTGGGCGTGACAATGGGAGGTAAGATATGTGATATATTGACAAAATAACATTAAATATGAAAGGGAGTACACCACTGTAACTCACGTAAATAATTACTTCTAAATGGCATGCAGTGCAGGAGCAATAGACTTTACTGTAGACGCAATATGAAGCGATATCCTTACACAGTATGTTTATAGGTCGAGAAATAGTAAAGTAATTTTTAATGTAGTATTACGTACATATTTATAAAATTCATCAAATGAAATTGTATAAATATTTTGGACTGCATGTTTTTCTTTTTGGAAAGTTCTTTAGGGTGTGTAGTAAGAAATTTATAGACACAATTCAGTTTACCAGGGTGATCCGACAACTACCTAGCCTATGATGCTAACATCGCAAAATATTAGTTGAGTGTGGTTGTCTAGTGATTGCTTGTCAAATTTTTTCGAGTCAACCTTGGCGAAGGCGCCGGGTTAAGTTCAGTCCTCGCTCTTAAAAATGTCACATTGTAAAATCCATGGAAGTATTAGATATGGAAGAGGAATAGCCTATCTCCGCAATGAGTGGCATTGGTAGCCAAGATGTGTGTGACTGCGGGATCCCCAATGACACTGCACGCATGCGTCGAATTAGGTTTCGGTCGGTTTCGGTCGTTTCGTTAGTTCCATCCA
>JAODVP010039898.1:0-34922 GCA_025400035.1 Tetradonia laticeps
ATCGACTGTTTGGAAACCTATACTCACCTCGCGTCAGATTAAAAATTCAATTCCGTTCACAACAACTCAAATTTCAATTTCTAACTCAACGACGCAACACTCAATACACTAATCCGGTTAATGCAATTTCAACAAAAAAACATTTTCGTCCAAGTCAACTTCAACTTCATAAAAACGTTTTGAAATTAAGTTAGATTAAGTAAATAAGTATGAAATATTGCTTATTAAAATTGATCATCTTTAGGGTTATAATCGTATTGTATAATCTTGCTGAATTTGAATGCCACGCAAAACCAATTTTATTGGAATGTGTCATTGTGAAAAGGCTTCAACTTTTCACTCTTCAAAAATTTAAATTGTTTGAGCTACTCACGTTATTGTTCTTTCAAATCATTTGGTCAAAGGCGCATTCCATTCTATGATATTACAACTAGACAATAAGAAATTTGATACTCATAGTAACATAAATTTTATATAATTTTATGCACGAATTGCAGGATTAATGGATTAATTTCAAGCCCATATTTTATATTATGATATTTTTGTCATAATTACGCTTGAATACCATCATATTTTGACGAGAATAGGGGTGTAGTAGAAAAATGTAGGTTGATGAAATAAAACCGATGCCAGATTCCAATTCATCGACCAAAAATTAGTAAAGATCACCTATTCCAATAACTTTTTACCTATTCCTCCATCCCTCTTAACATATTTTCGTCATTTGAATTCAGTTGACAAAATTACATAAAGTACATGTCAGTTTCCTCCTGTGGTAATTTACCGTGGCCTTGTGTTACATTAGGAAAGGGAAGAACTAGTCCAAATTTAAGCTACCGCTTTGTTTTTTGCATGGAACAAATGCTGATTACTGAAAAAGCGATTACGGACCTACTATAGGGATACGAGGCGTTAGCCTATAAAAATAATTTAGTAGTTAATTTTTTAATATGAAATTACAAAATTTACCTTTTGGAAGTTGGGGTCCAAATTGTATTCTCAAAATCGAGCAAAAGTTTGATTTGAATAAAATTTCGTACGTGTATTATTGATGCTAAGGCAAATAAAACTATAAAGTATCAAATTCTTATCTCCACCAGTTCTGAAAATATAGGTACATAAAGTTTTCTTCCACCAACCGCAAATTTTAAAGTTTTTCTAGAGACCTGGGAGTGTCAATTTGAAAAAATTATATTAGATTAAGAAATCTAAAGACAACGTTTTTATGAGTATATCTAAAACTCGTACTAAAAACGTGGTGCACCTACGCAATGTGCAGGTCCTGACTTAGAGACACACGTCGTGTTTTCATACGCACCACGTTTTTAGTAGGAGTTTAGTACATCGAAGTTCTGCACTTTATTTTCATCTTTTTAGACATACTCATTTTTTAATCTAATATAATTTTTTCTAATCCTAAAAATTATTTCTAGGGCAAATTCAAGGAACTTTATTTTTTATTATTTTATGTAGAAAAACTATTATATCCTCCGAATTTTCTTAGCAATTTGCTAATTTTTGAGAAAAACTAATTTGTCCGAATAAATTAAATAAAAATAAATTTCCACAATTTTCTCTTCCAATTCAATCTGTAATCATTTCCAACGCAAAAACTTTAAATTTCCATGTAAAAATCATGATTTATTGGTAAGCTAATTAATGTAATTTGTCGCATTTAGTTTAAGCCTTAGTTATTACCTAAACTGTGAGCTATGTACATAAATTATACTAAAATCGAAAGTATATTGACAAAGGAAGTGTTTCAAAACGTTTGACCATAAATACACCCACTTCCAAATTATTTAGAAGCCGTCAAAAAGTCCTTTATGTTCAATTTTTAAAACGTACATTAGCTTCAATTATCATTTAAAAAATAATCTGATGAAACAGATGTTTTATATGTGTTTTTTTATTGTATTCATACATTATACTAATATAATAAAATGTAAAACTCTTAATTCATCAACCCAACTGGCCATGATTTACAACCAATTGAACTATTTAGAGATTTTGCACAAAAGCTTGATAAAAATTCCTGGAAGCTTTGCATCGAGCTTCAAATCACCCTGTATATAAATAGAACAATTTATTCTAAACATTTAAATATAACCGAAAATGGGTATTGCAAATATAGCGAATGTGTGAGAATGAAAATCCGCACGCGATTGTTATACCTCCAATCGAACAATTAAGTTCTAAACAATCCACAAATAACTTCATAAAACACTTAAAATAGTTCTGCTAGCATAGCATGCATACTACTTGAATTGCGCCAAATTGTTATCAGTGAATCGCAAATATGTACACTACTAATAACAATTAAAATATTCTAGTATTGAATATCGTCTACGATTTGTTTACGCATAGCTGCAAGGTAATCTAACCCTTTATTAAATATTTAACACATTAACCACTATCTACCGTCGCACTGTGATAACGAGATGTAGTTTTACATAGCAACGAATAACTCAGATTATCTAGCAGTAATGCGATTCTAACAATAATACTCTATAACAAAGACATGCCAAATCGTCGCCGTTGACAAATCGATATCCTGATTGTTATACTAAGTGGTAGATTGTCCGTTTCATTAAATAAACATGTAATTATCATGCCACAGCGCTGGATCATACTGTTCATTAGGACACAAACTTGACGATATAATTCGATACGCCGCGCGCGTTCAATTAGGAAAAATTGTTTTGTTCGGGAGCGCATTGCAGTCTAAATATTTGCAGTGGAAGTATAATAGTCGTAATCAAATAGCCAATTAAGTGTTTTAGTATAAACACAGCAAATTTTGATGATGCAACTACACAAATTTTATAGGAATGCAGGTCACCATATAGGTTATGTCATGTTATGTCATGGTATGCTACGCTATGTCATGTTATGTTAAATTATGTTATGTGATTTGATGTGATGAAAAGTTAGGTTATATGTAGAAAAATCGCGTGCGCACATGATCATGATCTGTATGGAGAGGGCTGGGTCTAATTCTTACCGTTTGTTGTGTAGTTGGTTGTGTAGTTGGCGCGGTATATGTTCAAAACAATCGTAAAACAATTGCGATGACTATTAATGTGCTGTACTAAGTCCGCCGCCGCCATCAAAACGAATCAGGTGAGCTACGCCCGTTAGTCGGTAGTTGCTTCTTATAAGCGCGCCGCGATTTTTGCCGGTGATTTGCTTAGATATGGCTAGGAATTAAAGAAATGTGGCGTGAAGATGATCATTGCGAGTCACTCATCTACTCAAGTTCATGTACAAGATCAAGGCCGAGAGAGTTGAAGGTAGAGTTGATTCCTTCGTGTTTATGTTCCAAACATTTACCACACACGAATTTATCGCGATTGTTTCTATAAGAATGGAATACCTACACATTCCTATTTGATGGTAACGCAAGTCCTTGGTATTCACATTGTTTCATAGCTATTCAACGCTATGGAAGTGATTAGCTACATTTTTATTTGGTATTTCAATAACCGCTTGTGGCGCGATATCCTTGCTGGTGTGCTTTAAATTTAGACGACGTTAGAACATCGAAAAATTGGGACAATTGCCAGTCTCTCCTCGCAATCAAAGCCTGCATGCAAGCACTCGGCGACATACGCGCTTCAATTGACGCTAATTAGCTGCATTTCAGATAAATCTCCATTTGCGCTGGCAGCTTACCCGTGAAGCCCACCAACATGAGCTTGCTGGGTGACAAGCCAGGGCACGAGCCAACAATCGTCCCTGCTAACGGAGAAGTGACGCAGGTGTACTTGTTCCACGAGGATGGGGATCATAACCTATTACCAACGTGGAAGCAAGTCTCACTATGTCTTTGCTGTAAGTACTAAACCTAACCTCACATACAGTCAGTGACTATGTCTACTTGCAGGTATGTTCGCAACCTTTTCATTCGGCATTATGCTGGGGTGGCCTTCACCTACCTACCCGGTTCTTCTAGACCCAGTATACACTACATATCCTTTTGACCCAGTTGGGAACTTTACAATTCCCAGCAGGCCTGAGGAACCACTTCGGGGACCTTTCATGATCACGATGATACAAAGTCCCTTGATTGCCGGATTGCTCATGTTGGGGGTCATCGCAGCAACGCCGTTTTCCTCGCAGCCGTACACCATGCATTCCATGAAACATAGTCTGACTGTGGCCCTCCTGGCGATGGTTTTGGGATGGATCATCTTGTGGCATGCCTCAAACGTCTTCCATCTTCTGGTGTGCAGGTTTATCATTGGTCTGGGGAATGGATACGCAGTGGGGCAGACCAAGTGGTACATCCAAGGAACCGCGTTGAGTCCTAGATTGAAAGGGGTCATGACCAAAATGATCAACATTTCAATGCTGGCTGGAGTTGTGTGTGCATTTGTTATGGGGATATGGTTGGACTTCCAGGAGTTTGCAGTAGCAGCCTTGGTCATAACCTTCGTTTTATTTATTATTACTATCCTCCTACCCCAAGTAGGTCTAGAAAGTCTAGAAACGCTTGAGAAACTAGAAGGCCGCGATGGCGACGGGAATAAACATTCCGGAGATACCATTGTAAAGACCCACAATGGAATTTGGATGATGCTGAGGTCACCACATCTGAAGAGGTCCAACTGGTTATTGGTTATAACAACTTTCGTGCAACAGTTCACAGGAGCTCCAGCTACAATTGTCTACACGCAGGTGCTCCTCTATGAATTGGGGATACCTCGATCCTCCGTCGGATGGTGTGCCGTGGTATACTTGATGGTGTACCTAGCCGCGTATATTTTCAGTTTGTTTTGTATCTGTTCCTTGACTTATCCAAAAAAGCGCTTAGTACTTGTATTATCACTTGTGATGACCATTCTTGCCTTGCTCATCGTCATTTTGATCATCCACTTTAACCTGCGTGAGACCAACGTGTACTTACCTTTAGCTGGAATGTGCTTGTACATATTCGTCTACGGCTGTGGCCTTGCAACCATTCCCAACGCAATTGCAGAGCATCTGTACGACCCGCAATGGCGTAGATGCGCCGGGGAACTCCAACTAATGTGCTTTTCATTGTTTGCCCTGATCATCACCAAGCTACTGCAGGTGTTCATTGGAGAATTCCCTCTACAATGCTCGTTTTACCTACACATCAGCGTAGCTATTGCCGGTTTACTATTTGTATTGATGTGCCTACCTCGAAAACCACTGTATTGAAGCAGCGTAACTTAACCTTACTTAATTCTATTTATTTGTGACCAATATTCCATTAATATCATCGAGTATCAATAAATGAACTTTGTTTAGAAACATATTTATGGATGTCTTAATAGCAGTAATGAATGATTAATTGATAATTCCGTCAGGTACCTTCAACATTCACAGCTGGTACATAATTGAAAGATTGCATGCGACTCCTGCGCGCGACCAGAATGAAAAACCTCTAATCGCTTCTAATGGAATTAGGCAAATGCTGAGTGACAACAAGCGATGGGTTTCAATGAAGGCAGTTGTTATTATAGCGACATCGAGACGGGCGCCGTTCGGACGCTAGAAGAAGAGAGCCGTCCCCGCTCCCGACGCGGTCCCCGTCGCGGTCCTTATCTGCTGCTCAACTCTGGGGGGCCCCGATGGAAAGTATATAAGTTTACGGGAGCTGGCTAGCAATGCATTGAGACGACTCGAGTCGTTTGCGTTCTGTCGACTACCCAAAACACTCGCTCCACGAGGCTCCCAGCCCATATCGCAACGATGACTGAGCACACCTGCAAGCTTGGAGCTGCTCCTCTGGAGTTCCCTGTGGGCGATAAGGAGGTGAGTGATTTATTTCTCTTCTAATGTGGTGTAATTAAAGTGCGGTAAGAACGCGGAGTGGATCACGTCCGCAGTTTTGATTAATCGCAAGTGACAAATAGCTATAAACGCGAGTAGAGTGTGTTCACAAAAGACTCGTTACTATTTTATTTTGGTAGCTAGTCTGTATAGATAATCGTGTTTTCCGGGTGATTATAAATAATTACTTGTTATCAAATGATCCGAAATTAGAGTTGAGAATGCAAGTTGATCTTTTGACTTCTAAACTTTACTAATAATGGTGTGCATCATGCATAATATATAATTTTAGATTTTTATTACGAATTATTTACATGTGCTAGCAGTGACTAAGTTAGTAGAGTGCTAGGACAAAGAACTTTTACAAAGATTTATTTAGAAATTCAGTAAGGAATAACTCGATTATTTTTATTCATCTTATAAATATTTCAGAATTAATATTATTTAACAAATCACCATATTAGCATCACACTTTTATTGCGCCACAATTGACCACGAAATCTTGTCTTATCTCGAAAAAAATCTGGCATGGTCGACTTCTTGTCTTGCCTCGAAATTTTCGAAAATCTCCGAAATATTAACAGTAATATGAAACAAATATGTCTGAGGTCTCCGAATGTTAATAACATTTGGGGCACTAATTACACATTGCTCGAAAATGGACTTTTTTGTAACGACAGAATTCAACTTATCAAAAATGGTAGTGAATAGTAAATTGATTAGTCTAGTTAAACCGGTAGATTCCTATCGGAATCAGGTGCTGAGATAAACGGGGTTCCGTCAATCGCGTTTACTTAAAAAATACGGCCAGTAGTTGATCCCGGTGCTGCGCGCTCTAGGCATGACAGCGAATCTTGGCCAAGGTCAGAATTTTATAAGCAGAAGCATTTTTGCTTTTATGAACTAGTATTTACTTTAACATTCGGTATCTTTTAAAATTAAAGAGATTCAATTACGAAATTTTGACAGGACATAAACCATCCATATATAAACATCTTCCCAAAGTTTCATCATAATTAATTTATTCGTTGCCAAGATATTTATAATTTTATAAACAAAAACATTTTTGTGTTTACAAAAACCAGCATTTACTTTACACCTCTGTATCTTTTAAATAAAAAGAGATTCAATTACGAAATTTTGAGAAGACACAAACCATCTATATCTAAACATCTTCCTAAAGTTTCATCATAATTACTTTATTCCTTGCTAAGATAGTAAAAATTTTATAAACAAACACGTTTTTGTGTTCATAAAAACCAGCATTTTCGACTCACTGCCCCTTAATGTTAGCAAAAATCTTACAGAGCAATGTTCATCTACAACAGATCTACCAAGGTCTTGCATTTCTTGGCTCGGCCTTGCTTTAGACCCAGAAGTGCAATGATTGACACCACCCTTCACGTCCTCTGTTATATCAAAACAATCATATGCAAACTTGTTAATCACTCATATAAATTTTCATCCGCAGTCTACATTTGGCCTTACACCCAATGAGAAGCAGTTCCTTCATGATACCTGGAAGCTGGTCCAACAAGATACTGCTGGCAATGGTGTAGCTATTCTGGTGACGTAAGTAAAATAGTCTTTGATTTGATAAACATCAATAAAAAATGTCCATTTCAGTTTCTTCGAGGATCATCCCAAAAACTTGAAGTATTTCCCCTTCAAGGACGTACCCTTAGATGCATTATCATCCGACCCAGTTCTTCAAGGCCACGCTTCCAAAGTATTGAAGGATATCACCTTCGTAGTGGAGAATATCAACAGGCCCAACACTGTTCTACATGCTTTGAAGCAAAACGCCTTGAATCATCGCAAACGTAAGATTCACGAAGGTGCATATGATGTAAGTAGACGTTCAACATTACGTCTATGTTTCTTATGTTATACATAATGCTATACTATGTTATATAGGAACTCCGAGGATCTATTCTGAAGACTCTGGAAGCCAAACTAGGTTGCGTAATTTTCACCGAGACTGCTCGCGCTGTATGGGACAAAATCCTACGAGTTGTCTTCGACGCCATTTTGACTATAACAAACGACGGAAAGTGTTACTGTTCCAATTAAGTCACACCGGCACCTATCTTGGATTCTGCACACCTGTGGCCTTGTTTCTTTTATATCTTATAACCTAGTAGTTGTAAACAATAGTTTTCAGTTTTTTTATTGTTGAATCAATCAATTATTCAATTACATTCATGCACACTTCATGTCACTAATGAATTTATTATAATCTAGATAAATATAGCAAAACAAAAGAAAAGGTCTCGTTTATTAAACGTCTTTCTGACATTTCGGTTTTCAGTCGAGGGATATAATTTGCTCGGCGTTTTATTTTTGTCTACGTAGAGTATTGAGACAATTCAGAAAATGGGCAACTGCAACAGTAATAGTAAGAAAATCACATTTGCGTTGACTCCCAAAGAGAAGAAAATCATCCGGGAGACATGGAAGGTGGTGAAAAAGGATCTTGGACGTAATGGACTCGTTGTGTTTGTCATGTAATCAATTTTGTTATGTGCTAGTCAGACTTCTATATACAAGGTACCATTTCCCAGGTACTTCCGTGACTATCCGCATAATCTCAAGTACTTCCCTTTCAAAGTGGAGAATTTCGAGGACTTAGAGACCGAACCGTTACTGAAGATTCACTCACTTCGTGTGATGCGTGAGTTGAACTTCTGCGTCGAGAATATTGACAAACAAGAGACCCTGCTCTACGGGCTTCGCCAGAATGCTTTGAACCATCGTAAGCGTGCGATTCATCGTGCTGCATATGATGTATGTTATTCAAATTAACTTAAACTTGATGTAACCCTATTATATCATGACTGTATCTCATGGTTACTACTTTTTCATTAGGAATTGAGGCTTTCAATACTCAAGGCTCTGGGTCACCAGCTCGGCCATGAAAAGTTTAAGCCGGAAGCAGACATGGCTTGGGACAAAGCACTCCGGGTCCTCTTCCAGGTGATCACAGACATCAACGATGAGAGGAAATGTATGTGTCGTCAAACCAACCGTGCGCAGAGCCCAGGCCCTGAGTTCGCCTACGCAGGAGGTGCTGGGACTGGAGCCGCCGCTCCCATGAAGAAAATGTGAAGAAGGCAACATTACACTTTTATTTCGCATTAATCGAAGACAAATTCATACGTAAATTATATTCAAATGATGTCAAATTCAATGTATGTATCCAAAATAAGATTGGGGGGAATAAATCTTGTTTGCTGGCCTAGTGGGGTTTTATGAGGGTTAACCACACCTTGGCGTCTTTTGTGTCATTGCCGAAGGTCTGGCCGTAGCGGTACTGATAGCCAGGGATGTGGCCCGCGTACCTTGGGAGCATCCCAACGGATTTGTGGTAGATTGGGGGGGTCTGATTTGATTGAGGGAGGACTGGTTGAGGTCGCATGCTAGGGCTCCACTCCTTGGCCAGGTATGCGCGGTGTCTAGCGAGGAAGTGATGGCGGCGGAAGCTGGTAGACTCTCTACTGATTTTACCAAACACGGAGTAGTACATGTCTAGGTTGAGACCACATCCTGGATGGGATCGAGGAATTCACAAGGGGTCAGTTGGGTATATGATTGTTTTAGGAAGATGGCTTACTATATCGCTGGGCCCTTTGGAAGGAACTATCCATGGGGTTGTAATTTTGCATGGTGGTGTGTTTATTATTTCAAATGGGATTACAAGGAAAACATCTATATATAACTCTTTTCAAGGTGTGTAATTTATATAAAAACTGTCAGTCAATGTAACTGTTACTATGGTTGCCTACCATGATTTAGTAATTAAGTATTAATATAGGTATATTCACTGTTTGTTGATGCTGAAAATTAAGTTGGGTACTTAAACATAATTACTTTGCCTGTTGCACTCCCCCTCCTCCTCGTACTAAAAACGTGGTGCGTAAAGTTGACAGGGAGTATGCACCACGTTTTTAGTACGAACAGGAGGGCCAGAAGAGGAGAGAGTGACGGTTAATAATAAGATGTTACGGGGGGTTATGTTAAATACCGAAAAGCTATAATTTTACATCGTGGTATGTCTGTAATTGCATTACAAGGCAATCATTGATGAGCAGCACTTTTCAAGGTCCTTCCAAGTCATTTCATGAATGGGTTACTATGGTTGCCTACCATATTATAATATATACTGTAGACTGCTGGTAATCCGGGCCATGATTAGACGAGTTTCTAATTATCCGGACTACTTTCACAGACTTTTTTACGGTTTTGACGGTTTTGGAATAGGCCCCGATTTTGATGATATGATGTTTGTGCAGTTTTTGCGTTTTTAACGTTTAGTCAGCAAGTTTTGATGTTTTCCTTTGTTTTTTCTTGCATTTTTTGTATTTTTGTTTGCTGTTTCTTACATTCTTTGCATGACAGCGAAATAACTTTATTATTTTGGAACCGGAACCGGAATCGGAACCGATGTATGCTAAGTGGAACCGAAACCGAACCGGAACTGAAATAATAGTTGTTGAGTGGAACCGAAACCGAACCGGAACTGAAATAAAAGTTGTTGAGTGGAACCGGAACCGAACCGTAACCATTAACTCGGTATTATCCTTGCCTGTAAGACTTATAAGGAAAGAACCGAAATATCGGACCGGAACCTTTATTATTTTGGAACCGGAACCGACATAACAGTTGTTGGCTGGTACCGAAACCGAACCGGAATCGAAATAAAAGTTGTTGACTGGAACCGGAATCGAACTGGAACCATAATATCATTTTGATTCCACTCCTTGATTCTCTTGTAAACCTAATCTAACCTAGCCTAACCTAACATAATATAACATAACCCAACATAACCTAACCTAATATTTTGTAAGTATTATTTGTTTAACACCATTGTACACACCAGTGATATCTCCAATTCGAATTAAAGGATTACAGTTTCTTCTTCCTTATCTTATCTATTATTATTATAAAAATTGGGGAATTGGATTTTGCCACAAATTATGACCCCACTATAAACCGATGGCCAACCCTTTGTTTCTGATACTTTACAAGTGAAAGAAACGGAAAACTGCAATAAATTTAAAATTTAAGAATATTCTAAGTTATTTCGAGCATATAGGGTATCCTAGAATATGATTAGACCTAGAAAAATTGACGACGCGGCCTCAATTCGTCTGGAAAACTACTGAAGATAATTACAATGAATGTGATTATGTATATTTATTGATATTGTTGAAATTTATTTGTGTGAGGTGCGACATAGGAAGTGGCGCCACCACCAACGCATTCAAGGTTAGGTTAGCCAGAGAAATGCTATAAAGAATAGCAAGATTTGTGGTCAATCCTTTGGCATACCACCACATAGCACTTCAGATAGATCCACCCAAACAGATTTCAATGAAGGTGTGGGCAGTGTGCCATTGTATGAAAATTGATTTCGCACGGGCGCGAGGCCGGCCCCATCATGCCACACTGTATGCGGCGTGTTTTTATCTCCGCACGGTTGAGTCCGGCAGTAGTAGGTAGCTGAGAAGCTGCAGGTGCCACCTGAGTAGACAAAGCGCGGCGGATCGGCGCGCGAGTGAGCCGACCACAACTGGTTTAAGCCCGTCGACGGTACCGCGGCGGGGTTTAAGCGCGTTGCGCTCGGTCCGCGCACTACCTGTTGTTCTCCGCGATCCCAGTCCGACGCGCGCATGGCTTAAGTGTGCACGCACGTCGCTCCCGTGCCCAGCATCCGAAATTAAAACAAACAAAGCGTCCGATGGGACCAGCGTGCGTGCGCGAGTCGCGAGTGCCCCGAGCCTACCACCTTCGCGAGTGATGTGACACACTCCGTGGATTACCAACTACGCGTACAATCGAGGTAAGTCAATTTGTTGCTTCAATTGGCACCGCGGCAGCTCAGCACGTCCCTTATCGGCGGGCGTCTTACGCAATTCTGGTAATTTAACGCTTATCGAAACACACGTCGTGCAGCGCGCGATGTTGCCACGCGTGGCGCACCGCGGTTCTTTCTGTCTCTTCGGCGGAGAGATCCGCGTCTCGCGTTCTCTTCGCGGCGCGGCCGCCATTTTGTTACTAATCTAGCTACTTCTACGGAGGCAGCCACAGAGGTCATTTGCATTTTGCATATTTTAAGCTACCACTTTTCATGCGCTTTGTTGCTGTGTGCAAGCGTTGGTGTAATTTGCATCTCAGCGCGGATTCATGCATGCACTGAATGCACCTGTGAGTAAACAAAACGCTTTTTTGTGTTAGTAGTTCTCGGAGTGAGCGTAATGGCCGATCATGCATGAACAACTCAAGTCAGAGCCAGTCAAGAGCAGACGACCCACACGCTGCACACTTTTGATCTGTTTTCTCTAATATGTGTAAATGGCTGCAAGAAGACACCGATAGAGATTGCGCTGCAGACTAGACTGCGAAACAGGTTGCTCGGTTTGCATCCCGAACCGGATTCTTTAATTAGATCTACTTTAACGACGACTACTACTACCAGCACGTAATTAAAATTATTCTCGTGTTATAAAATATTCCGGCCGCGCGCCGCGCACGGATCCAAAGAGGTCGAAAACGGGTTTGCCGTGTTTGCTCGCGCGTGTTGACTCTGGCTCGCCGAGCAAACGGACGCGAGACGCTGATTGTGAGTGGCTGAACCATGGACGTTTTCTAGGTGGACACGCAGCGCAAGAAGATGAGCCACCATCGCGAGTCCAGCGCGTTCGTGCCTGTGGTGCCCACTCGTAACATGCATCCGATGCTGTTCCCCGGGGAGCTCCACGCGCACAGTCTGCGGCCCTCGGCCGCAGGAGGCGCCCCCGAGTCACCCTCGGCTACGAAACCAGCCAAGACTGTGCCTGCCTCGGCGGAGATCATGGCGATGATGGCGGATAAGCGCAAGGAGCTGGCGTTCCGCGAAGCTTTGATGCTCCCAGCAGCAGCTCAACCGCACCCCGGGTACCCCGGCTTCCTACCTGGTGGCAACTTCGCGTTCCCCGGCAATGTAGCGAATGGATTCATTGGTCCCCCGAATGTGGGCATGCATGCACACTTGGACCGCCGGTTACTGCGGGCCCCAGGGCGGGCGTCACGTCCCAAGAAGCAATTTATTTGCAAATTCTGCAGTCGCCAGTTTACCAAGAGCTACAACTTATTAATTCATGAACGTACGCATACTGACGAACGGCCGTACTCCTGCGACATCTGTGGGAAAGCTTTCCGACGGCAAGATCATTTGAGGGACCATAGGTGAGTCCACTTTTATTCACGGTATATTCGGTATTACGCTACGTGATACAGATTCGATTATTGATACCAGAATTACTGTTGTGTACTACGCTCTGAAATTCTATTGTGCCACCCACACCTTCGCAACCTCGATTCCGTTCGAAAACCGCAGAATAATTACATAACGCGGCTTTCTATCGTTCCCAAGCTCGAATTCGGTCCCAATTAATGCTTGATCATCGTTTTGTTGCGGTTTGGAAAGTTCATTGCTTTTATGTATCATATAACATGAATCGCGGCATAATGTATTCAGTTTTTTCTAATTCCGATTTATTCTACCTCAGCGGTGCTTTACCACCTGCATTAGTCCGAGCCATGTCTCCTATCGAGATCGTGGCAGCTTTATTAATTAATCCACATACTCATCTCGGCTAATCCCTTGGTAGGCTCGGACGCTTGGAAGCAGGAATGCTCGGAGGAGACAGACGCACGTGCAGTCACGCGGTCTCTCTCCTTCGATGGTCTCTCGAGGCATGAAACTAATTTGAAGCTTTAATTCGAACCAGTCGCCGTACCAGTAAAATATGTGAGGATGGAGATGAAGGATGAAGATTATAAATCTAGATTTACAATCTCGCTTTATAATCTTCCACCATTGCATTAATAGGGCTTATATACCTGAGCCTCAACTGTAACCGGAGGAGGTATGTGGTTAAAGCCATCCAAGTAGACGGTACTAAGACTGGGGACATGCGCGAATGCATTCCTGTGCTATTTTAACGGAGGTAATTAATGTTTTCTGCAGCCGCGAATAATTTCGGTTTTTTAAACCTCTGCCTCACCGAGTGTTGTGATGGTGTACTGAGGATTAATGTCACCGTGCTAAGCAACAACCAGTAGAATAGCAATAGAATAGAAGTAGCAGGAGAAGCGAACGTAGAACACGAGAGATGTACAAAGTAATGAAATAAGTTCACGGTCCAACAGTTGTTCGGTATCGAACCTACCACAGGTTCCACGCAAACTTAACACGCAGCCGCGTCGCTCGGTTCAGTAACTCTTCCTCAGCTAATGCCTAACGTCGCTTCTTCGTCCAGCAAACCAGTTCTGGCTGCGTGCCGGTCGACGGCTCGCAGATCGCAGCAGAAATTATGCCGGCCGCTTGGCGGAAAAGTCACAGCTTCCGGTGCACCTGTCTCGCGGCGCACCTCCAATTCGGCAATTATTGCCCTCTATTCGCCACTACCTGTCTTGGCCCTTTGTTCGCGTACCAGTTGGTAGACAAGTAGCAACGCGCAAGTGGAGTAGCAGAGGCGTCGTGTAAAACACGACGACTTCCGGTTCAAATTGAGCCCCGGCTCGCGTTCTGCTTTGTTACGCGCGTCGCCGAGGAATTATGGTAGCGTATCACGATTAAGCACAACAATGAAAACACTGCGTCAATTAGTATTACTTGTTTCTCAGTATAATCCAACTAATTGTCTGTGCAACAGTGCATCCTATTCACACAATTTAGTGAGTTTAGTGAGAAACTGCTGGTAGGTTAGGTGCGCTAGGTTCTGCGAGTCATTAGCACGTTGCTTCGATTTTTATTTCCCTCCTTCGATTACAGAGATGCTTTTATCCATCTTCTCTGGGCGAACTCGTATACCTTGAGTAATAATAAACGTGTTCGGTTAATTAACTCCGCTGGTACATCGTAGAAGAAGCAGGAGAAGAAGCGGTGATGAAGAAGACCAAGGCGAATACTGCGCCATGGTCGCAGCCGCAGAACCAGTTTTTTCGTCTTTCTTCAGCGAGCACTCGAATCTCCGCATCGAAACGCTGACGGGCTTCCAGTCGTTTTGCTCTCGTTTCGTAACTCCTGGTGTGGTCGTTGGACTATGCTTGGCCGCTGCGCGACGGTGAAAACGCCGATCGTATCTGCCGGCCCAATGCGCTCGCATGCGTGCACGTGTGGTTTGGCTGGGTGTTGGTGCTCCGGTTTAATACGCTGAGGAATGCAGTTGCTCGCTCTGTGGCTTTTCTTTCCTAGTGCAATGTGTATTAACATACGCGGTCGTTGCAATTGTCCATGAGTACAATCTTACATGATGTCTTTGAAAGGAATCATATTTTGTTGTCCTATATGTAAAGGGAATACCATTAAAATTGGGGCTCATTTAGTACAAATTGGTTTTCAAATAGGAGAGGTTATGTCCCTTCGTACTTTGACCTGTTAGAGAGTTAGCTGTGGACCTAAGTTACTAGCTTCCTTTTCTGAGAAAATATTCTTTGGTATATACTAAGTCTTTGTTTCTCCTGTAGGGTTGATGCCTAGTGAATTAGGTTATAATGAGGTTTCGGTAACCCTTCATTATATAGGCTCCCTAGAGAGCAGTTTTGGTCACTGCTTTATTACAAAGGCTTCCTAAGGAACAGTTATATACCTCGCAGTGATACCCTGTACCTTTGCTGGTTGCTCCTAGTGAAACAGAGGATTAGGTTAGCTGTGGCCTCGGTGGTGCATTGTTTAGGAGCGCCGAACATCTGGTGCGCGCCAGCATGGAGATGTAGGATCAAAACCTACCTGCATCTGCCTATCTGGTGTGGACAATGCGTCCATTGAGGTTGCCAGGGGGAAAGTACGGTCCTCG
The DNA here is from genome assembly GCA_025400035.1 of Tetradonia laticeps. NCBI lineage: Eukaryota > Metazoa > Arthropoda > Insecta > Coleoptera > Staphylinidae > Tetradonia > Tetradonia laticeps. The sequence goes on from JAODVP010039898.1 coordinate 15,645, forward strand.
GTCATTGAAGTGAACAATTCTTGGCCGGGGGTGGTTGCAGTAACCCCTTCTGTATGGGAGTTAGTAGAATGGACCCAAACTAAGGTGGCCCAGTGCTGTTGGACAGTTAGTCTGGTCTCCCGTACGATAGATAGAAATATATATATATATCTTGATCAAGATAATCTAAGAAAGAAAATATTAAGATTGAAAGATGCTTTGGAGGTAAGTTATAGATAGCCTCACTTCAAAGAGGGTCACCATGTCCCTTTTCTGGTGGAATATGTCCTGGTACTAAGTCTCTATCTTGCCACTGCTATGAGCTCCTAGTAAAGCCGAATTATATTGAGGTTTAGGTTAGCCCTTCATTGTAAAACCTTCCGTAGGACCATTTCTCTCTCCCAAAGGGACACCATATATGTTATACAAAAAAATATTCTCTGCTACTAAAGCTAAGACGAAACCACTTATAGATATCTGTAATAGTTAACCAACTATAAGATAATTAGATTAATAGATATGTATTACTAGCGGTTAAACCTTTAACTAACTTATACTATCTTGGAGATAATTTTTATCTCAAAGACATCTATAGGTGGTAAAACCGGGCATAAGTCTTTGTATCTCCTGCACTGCATATTCCTAGTGAAACAGCTATAATAGGACACCACTGGTTTTCCGAAAAAATATTCCTACGGAGACAGACCTACAATAAGGTGTAGGTGAGCCGTTAATTAATAAATATTCGTTAAGGAATATTTATATCTGTCGGCAGGAGACCACGTACCTAGTGAAATAGAGGTACAATAAAGTTTCAGTTAGCTCTTATCATAAAAGCAGGTATACCTTAACCTGGAGGGACACCATGTTCCTTTTCTGAAGGCATATTTCCCGGTACACAGTCTTCGCCTACCTGCGCCATGAAGACTAGGACTTCATTAGGTATAGGTTAGTTTTTAGGCTCCCTAAGGTAAGTGACCTGTCCCGGAGGGTGTACCTTTCCTAGAAGAACATACTTGGGTATTAAGTGTAGGTTCCTCCAGTGCTGTTAATTCCTAGTGAAACAGAGCTATAATAAAATTTAGTTTAGACCTTTGTTATAAGAATCGCTTATTTATGGTATATCTGGGAGGGACACCATATTCCTTTCCTGATACAACATTCCTTGCAATTAAATCTTTGCTTCTCCAGTTCAGTGAGTTCATAGTGAAGCAGTACTATAATGACATTTTGATGCCTTTGTAAAGGCAGACTAATGAATATTTATATATCCCGGAGGGATACCATGCTGCAGTTCCTAGAGAATATTCTCAGGTAGTAAGTCTTTGCTACTATCAGCTCTTATGCCTGGTCTTATATAAAAAATTATCTTCAAAGTAATGTAAGTTATGCATCTACCATCCTTGATTGAAGATTTAACTGTTGATAATACATATCTATTAATCTCATAGTTGGTAAACTATTATAGATATCAAGGGGTGGTAAGACCGGTCATTATTGAAACAACTATAATAATGTTTGGGTGAAGCCTCTGTTATAGAGACCAGACCCGTAGCAACCTATGGGGGGATTCTTCTCCTCATCCAATTGCAATTCTACATTTATATCTTTAGACAGGAGAAAAATTAAAGCCAAATCGTTATATAAGTCATTCCGTGCACCCTCAACCCTCAGTTGCCCCCTCATCCAAAGCAAAATTGCTACGTCACTGATGGAGGCTTCCTAAAGATGACTTATATCATCCCGGCAGGATACCTTGGTCCGTATCTCTAAAGAATCTCAAAATCTAGTATGGAGATAAAGTCCAAATTACTAAATTATCATAGTTAACATAACATTAATTAATAATGTGTAAATGAATCTATTCCAGGTACATACATAGTAAAGAAAAGCCATTCAAATGCACAGAATGCGGGAAAGGATTCTGCCAGTCGCGCACACTTGCCGTGCACAAAATTCTACACATGGAGGAGTCCCCACACAAGTGTCCCGTCTGCTCCAGATCTTTCAATCAGCGATCAAACCTGAAGACCCACCTGCTGACCCATACCGACCACAAACCTTACGAGTGCAACTCGTGCGGAAAGGTATTCCGCCGCAATTGCGACCTACGGCGGCACGCGTTAACGCATGCTGTGGGAGATGTCCCTGCAGACGGTCTAGGTGACGGGTACATTCCAAACGATGGAGAGGCATTGTCTCCTGCAGAGGACTCCGAACACACCGACCATCGCGAACGCACGCAGTGCCATGAACCTTGTTCATCCAACAGCCCGTACACTATGCGTCCCGGACGAGATCGCATGGAACAGAGACGTGCCTTTGAAGAAGATGACGATGAAGAGGAACTAGACGAGGAAGAGGATACAGAAATAGACCCTGGTCAGGAAGAGATCAACCTCGCGCTGGTCAAAGATGAAGAACGAGTAGAGAAGTCGACGCCACCTGTGAAAGACGAAACGCGAAAGGAACCGCAGTTACAAATCCGTCGGGATCTCCTAGCTCCGAAGATTCCAGGTATGCCTTCCACTAGCTTCCTAGGTCCTTTCCGGAAGCGGCCCTTGGATGACCTACCTCGCCTACCCTCGAATCTATCCAAATACGACGCTTTGTCCGCCCATCAGTCTCTTTCCTCTCATTCACACTCGCATGCATTGGTGCTACCAAGCAGTCCCACTGTCTTGAAAGCGCCGGATGTGTTCCCCTCCACTTCCGGTATGGTAAGTCACGGCGCGCCGTCTTTCGCGCCCATGCTGGGAGCTAGTAGTACTCAAGGCGTGCTTAACCTCGCCGGCACCAGCAAAAATTCTGTTTACAAAGAGCAAAGCGTTGCTAATGATTTGAGTATAAAGAAGGAGGACCGTCCGTCACCAGCGGTACCACAGCCACCGCCGCCTCAACAGCAACCGCCTAAAAAGACTGGTTTCACTATTGCAGATATTATGGGCCGATAATCCAAGCTCATTCACGCACATCACGTACTAAAATAAGTTTTAAACAAGTATAGCGCAAATGGCTGTAAATAATGCTCAATGGAATAATGGCCGACGTATTTGGAAGTTGGCATCGTGTTGTTATAAATTAATTTCTACATGTTTACACGTAATTTAATTAGAGAGGAAAGAGGGACCACAACTCGCAATTTTAAATGTAAATATTTATTGTATTTAGATGTTAAGAGGACGCCATATTCGGAAGTCTTCGGAGGGCGTAAACGTACAACGAGAAAATGTATTATTATTGTTTAATTATTGTATTTATGTTTAAGCTTCGCTAGAGATATTTTACAAAAGGAAATTCCGTTTAGGATCTCATCATTACAAAATGCATTTCATTAGCCGCGCACTCTTTCATTATTTAAGTTTAAAGGTTATATCTGCCTAAGGATCTAAGAAAAATTATATTATATTCCTACCGTAAGCGATGAAATTTTAAGTGTGTTTTATAAAGGACTATTTTTGCTATATTTTGCATGTGATGTATATTTTTGAAAATTTTATTCAATTTTATAATAAACATTATTACAAAAATAATGGAAGAGCAAATTAATATTTCACTATACAGTTGAGAGTAGTTTAAATCAAACCATATAACCATAAACCATTAAACCATAGAATCATTTCAAAGGACGTAGAGTAAAGATTGAAACATTGCAAAAGAGGAGGGCCCAAATTTATGGAAGATAAAATAGATGATGAGGGAAGGTTAAAATTGAAGCAGAAGATGGAGGAATGCATGCTGAAGATCAAGGACTTAGAAATATGTGTGAGGGTGTGATAGGCAATGGACTAAGATCAAAGATTTTAGAAGGTGGAAGGAAGATGTCACCTCAGGATCACCGTTCAAACGAAGAGTTGTCCAACTTCCGAAGAAGAATTCTTCATGACCGATCCGAGGGTACCTAAGGGGGATAGATAATGGCAGAAGAATTACTTTCGTTCTGGGCGAATTCAAGGTCATTGCTTTCAAAAAAGAGGTTTTCTGTAGGTGACCTCTTATTTTCCATTCCAATCTTGTTCCAACTTTAATCTTCCTCCTTCTCCAATCTTCGCTCGTCACTGTTCTTCTATCTTTGATGCTACTTCATCTTCTCTTCTAGCTACATCCACCCTCTTCCGTCTTACCAAGAGCCTGACTTTCTTTATTCTCCCGTCTTCTTTCGTCCTCTAGCTTCCATCTTCCTAAATCTTTTATCTTCCATATTCTTCAACCTTTCTTCTTCCATCTGCCTAAATGCCTAGAAAGATGATAATCTTTCTCCAAATTTGGTCTCCCTCCGTCTTTCATCATCATGGATCATCTCTCATTTTCAATCTAGTATCTGCGTACTAACGCATCTCTTGTATCTTCTGTATCTTCTATGTTACATCTTCCTAGGACCTAGCACAAATACTGCATGAAGCCTTCAAGTGCGTCTTCCTCAGTAGCAGCAACCTTAAAAAAACCCTTGATGACCTCTGTGTTAGAAGAAGTCTCTTCAAAGTCACTACTGCCAACGAAGATGTCGAGGTCATGAAAACATCACTTCATGGTCCTAACTTCCACGGAAAAGGTGACCTCAAGGTTATCTCAGCCAAAGAATGGGTTCCTTTTAAGTTATCTTTTCCGAGAAACTTCAAAAAGCTGTCCATTTGTTTCTTATGTGTTGCTGTAGCACAAATACTACACGAATATTGAAGTCTTCAAGTGCGTCTTTCTCAGTAGTAGCAAACTTGAAGAAAACCTGTGCTGACCTCTGTGTTAGAAGAAGTCTTTCCAAAGTTAGTACCGCCTATGAAGTTGTCGAGGTCATGAAACATTCCTTCATGGTCCTAACTTCCCAGGAAAAGGTCACCTCAAGGTTATCGCATCAAAGAATGGCTTCTTTCTAGGTTATCTCTTCCGGGGAACTGCTGACCATTTGTTTCTTATATTTTGCTCTAGTACAAATACTACACAGCATCTAAGAAGAATTATATTATATTCCTACCGTCAGCGATGAAATTTTAAGTGTGTTCTATAAAGGACTATTTTTGCTGCTATATTTTGCATGGGATGTATATTTTTTTAAATTTCATTCAATTTCATAACAAACATTATTAAAAAATAATAATGCAAGAGCACATTGAAATGTGGAAAATGTGAACTTTATGGTCGAGAGTAGCCTAAATATGATCAACCAGAACAGAAGAACTGTGTGAATACTTCTCCTGTGGGGATTTGAGTAATCAAATTTCAAAAAAGCCATTGCCAAATATGGTGTTATCACCACCCGGCCGTCGATATGGTGACTAATCTTGGTAATACGCCTCTGTAGCCAACATTATCAGAACAACCCCGATGGTAAAGACTGGGAACTTGAAAGTACATGTTGGTTGTACAGGGTGTCCCTTCATCAGATATCGGCGAAGTTCCTTAATTCTCAGGTATCTTCTTAGTAAAGGCAGTCTAGACGTGGTATAACCCTATAACAAAGTTGAATTATCCAAGCTGAATTTGTGTTTTTAGTGGCTTACATCCAATAAGAGAGCACTTGTGATAGGTTTTCGGCAAAGGACGCAGGTTACAATCGTGCGCGTTTTGCTCATGTGTCGAACGTAGTTGGTGACACATTGCAGGCAATTCACATGACCACAAAACAATCGCACAGGATCACAGAATGGTCCCACGCAGATGGGGCACTCTTCCACGTTGTAGATGAAGTCGAAACCTTTGTCACTATCTTCCGGGGGACCTATCCAACGCGAGCAGTACTCAGAGGCCACGCCCTGTCCAGCCATGATCATGCAGATAGCTGGAATGTTGAAGGTAAGGAACCATGGAATAAATTCTTCACACAAGGTACCATCAGCGTATATCATGGCGAGCTTGTTGTATATGCGGGTCGTTTGTCTCGCCAGGGCCATCACAAACGTACAATTCGCCATTGGGGTATCTTCAATAAAAGATTCTATCGACATTGAAATGATTAAAATTTCCCGGGTTGGCAAGTCTTATGAATTTGACACGCGTAACTATGCAACTAAGCTTTTCGTATGTTTATTTGAATAATAATGAAAACTTAACAACGTCACTTAATCAATATCCAAGCGGTCTTCGAATATTGTTACGTCGTGGTCCATTTTGATCTGGATGGCGCAAAGACTCATCTGCTTAGTTTCAGCTGGAATGAACCATGAAAAGAACACGGCTGCAAGGGATACCCAGAAGAATACAAAGGGCTGGACAGGATTGCCGAGGTATATCTGTGAGTAGAAGGAAGCGATGGGGATGATTGATTTGGCAATGAAGTGTAGACACAGGAAGAACGCTACAGCTGGTACGCGAATGCTATACGGTTCAATTTCACACATGTAAATGATTGGTATAAAGTCCCAACCCAAGTAGTAGTAGAATACTAGCAGCTTGGTAACAACGTCCACTCCAGTCGAATTGTAATCGAAGTCCAAGCTGTATAATATGAAGAGGATCAGATAGAAGATGGTCACACCTATAGCCGAAACGAACAGCAGGATTTTCCGCCCGTAGGTGTCAATGACGAAAACATTCGTCAGGAAAGCAAGTAAGACTATTAGTATCTGTAAGATGTAGATACCGACGTGGGCTTCATAGTAGCCTTCGTTGAAGACCATATGACAGGATATAAACATCCCCTGGGATAGTAATAACAATCCCGCATTCGTGGCGGCCCGGTGGAGAAAGTCGGCGTTCAGATCCACGAACGACAATGTGTAGGCTAAACAGTTGTCTATATCGTAAGGGTATGCAGCCACATCAAGGCTGATCTCTCTAATCTCGCCTGCCCATTGGTCCTCGACGCGGCAAAGCTGCAGGGTTTCTTTCGCACGTTGAATACCATTATTTGGAAGGTCGTAATAGGGAGTCTCTATCACGTACCAAAATATGCAGACAAGGTATGCAATCCCAAATGCAAAGTCGCAGACTAGTAGAAAGCTGGTGGATGCTGAATTACCGGAAGCAATGATTCCGATTGATATAAAGCATCCAAGAGCTGCAAGGATGGTACCTCGGTGTTTTCTGTATGTTATCTCCGCGATATAGATGGGTACCACCTGATAGTAGGCTCCTACGGAGACTCCTCCTATGATGCGTATTATGCAAATTACAGTCACGTCTGCAGTCACCCAATGCACGATGAGCGCCACGTAGAGGAACCAGAAGAAGGCGAACAGCGACACGTTGCGTCCATGTCGGTCCATCACAAACGAGGCTATTAACACACCCAGGATTGCTCCCAAGTACAGAAAGGGCACGGATAGGACATCGTCGTCGTTTTTCAGGATGTGTATGTACTCCCAGCCCAGCAATGTGCCGACGGAGTAACCAGGAAGCATTACTAGGTAAATATAGGTGTATTTAGGGTTGATGGGGTCTATTGCTGGAGTCTACCGTGAGACGTACCTGTTATAATTGACTTGTAGAGGAAGCAACTATCCCCGCGTTTTCTACAGGTACAGCAATTTGCACACCTTGTGCGTCTTCTTTTCGCGGGGGGCTTTCTTTTTCGTGCGAACATATTTTGGCGTTGATTATAGGTAGATACGTCAAGGAAATCTGTTTTGAACTGAACTGAATTGACAAGTTTTGTACAGCTGTTACGTGTATCCTTCACGTTGCTAGTGTTTTTTATTTTCTCATTTCCGTTCATGCACTTAGGCCCAGAGAGTACCAGGTCACTAAGTTTATTTTCATGGAGCTATATAATACATTGTAGGACTTTCTGGAAGAGGTCTGCCGATGGTTTTGAAGTGCTGTCTGCAAAGTTATCATTTTCAAACAACAGCAAGGAATGAGGTAATTTCGAGGTCATCACGTCTAAACTAGAGTTCATTTCAAGACCATCATTCCCTTGATGACCTCTGTGCTAGAAGAAGTCTCTTCAAAGTCACTACGGCCAACGAAGATGTCGAGGTCATGAAAACATCACTTCATAATCCCAACTTCCAAAGAAAAGGTCACCTCAAGGTTATCGCATCCAAAGAATGGGTTTCTTCTAGATTCTGGCTTCCGATGAACTTCAAAAAGCTGTCCATTTGTTTTTTATGTGTTGCTGTACCACAAATATTAACGAATGTTAAAGCCTTCAAGTGCTTCTTTCTCAGTAGTAACAACCTTGAAGAAAACCCTTGATGACCTCTGTGTTAGAAGAAGTCTTTTCAAAGTTACTACTGTAAACCATGATGACGAGGTCATGAAAACATCACTTCATGGTCCTAACTTCCACGGAAAAGGTCACCTCAAGGTTAGCGCATCCAAAGAATGGGTTTCTTCTAGGTTATCGCTTCCGAGGAACTTCAAAAAGCTGTCCGTTTGTTTTTTATGTGTTGCTGTACCACAAATACTAAACGAATGTTAAAGCCTTCAAGTGCTTCTTCCTCAGTAGTAGCAACCTTGAAGAAAATCCTTGATGACCTCTGTGTTAGAAGAAGTCGTTTCAAAGTCACTACTGCCAACGAAGATGTCGAGGTCCTGAAAACATCACTTCATGGTCCTAACTTCCAAGGAAAAGGTCACCTCAAGGTTATCGCATCCACAGATGGAATCGCTTCCGAGGAACTTCAAAAAGATGTCCATTTGTTTCTTATGTGTTGTTCTGCCACAAATACTACACGAATGTTAAAGCCTTCAAGTGCTTCTTTCTCAGTAGTCACAACCTTGAAGAAAACCCTTGATGACCTTTGTGTTAGAAGAAGTCTTTTCAAAGTTACTACTGCCAACGAAGATGTCGAGGTCCTGAAAACATCACTTTATAGTCCTACCTTCCAAAGAAAAGGTCACCTCAAGGTTATCGCTTCCAAAGAATGGGTTCCTTCTAAGTTATCTCTTCCGAGGAAAAGGTCACACTGCGCGACCTTGAATGAAAAGGTCACATGAAGAAAAAGTCTTCTATTAAACGTTGGTTTTCAAAGTTTCCCATATAAATTTACATTCTAAGAAGCTACGCAAAAACATGACTATAATGTTCTTATTTACACATAGAACAGGTGACTGTCGTATAAATAATCCAATGCACTGTTTCCACTTTGCATACAAACTAGTACTACGACTCAACGATAAAAGTAATAGAGAATGTGCGTGTTTACTATATAAACAAGTATACATATCATGAGTCATGGCTCAGACAGGAATTCTTCAGGTGCTTCTGTCCATATCAATGCAAAAACACTTAAACCTCGCATTTGATGCGAAATTCTGAACAAATGCGCAACAAATAAATATGTTTATAGTAACATTGCGATTGGAAACTCTCGATATGGCTTTATTTATGGTTTAATCACGCGATTAAACTATCTGCAAGTAACAAATCTAATCACCCGATGATTATGTATGTCTGAAAGGTTGCGACGCAGTCAAACTTTCGCTTGGGTGGCACACCGGTACCCGTGGCCGATAAGAAGAAAGCAGGGGTGTAACAATTAGGATTTATTAAAGTATTAAAATTAAAATTACAAAAATCGTTCGCAAATCGCGAGCCTAAATATTAGGCGTGAACAATTTCAGTGTGATGCAATCGTTGTCAGAAGGCGGCGGCGCTCACATGTCCATCTGGAATTGGTTGTCATCGTCGTCATGAGTGGTGGAGACGGACGCGAGTGGGCTTCTTGCAGGACGCTGCTTCTTGGCAGTGACGGGATGCTGCTTGTAGGACTTGGCCCCTTGCGGCGAGTGCGACTTCGGGGACGGCGACTTGCTCTTCGTCATTGGCGGAGAACTGCGCAGCAGGGCCTCGGGAATGTCGAAGTTGCTCGGCGGCGTCTTAGCGATGGGGGACTGGCTCAACTTGATAAGGAAGGCGCGCTCGTAGACGATGCGCGAACCTGCAATATGCACACATTGAATTGCGTCGCACGTCGCGGCATGCTCGCGTCACCGCGCGTATTGTAAACATGTTCAAGGACATGCAACACGGCCTCCATGTTTCCAGCCAACCAAAACAATACTATTGTGGTACCTACCAAGTAACACACCTTCAAGTGTCAGGTTCCAAGGAGGTTAGAGTTACTATTATCTATACTCACCTCCTGGTGTGGTGGAATACAGGGTACCGCCCGGTGTGGAGCTGTAGTCATTGGGCATGTCGCCGGGATCGGTGATAATCACCCGCTTCGTGGGGATGGTGCGACTTTCCGTCACCTGACGCGCCATGGGAGACGCTGACATTTTGATGCTGCGGGTAGGCACGAGTCTTCTACGTTTAGGGAGCTGAGAGCTTGGAAAAATACTGTGTGTCGGCAGTGACCTCGTTCGCGTGCTGGTTGTCGCGAGCTAATAATACGCGCGCTGCTGCAGTGCTCGTCGTGGCCGGCGAACGTCGACTGTGATCATTGCGGCTCATATGCGCGCCCGTTTTGAGTGTTTTGATTCCCGCACGTTGCCAATCTACGCAGTCGCATGCATGGCTCATGTATTCATATGTTCATGTTGCCACCGCTGCCACTGCGTAGTTCCTAGTTCATCGTGCTTCGCTGTTCTATTATTACGTCGCACCTCGTGGGCCATTCTCAGCTTTGTCAGCGTGTGTATTCCTACATTATCAGCAACAAACCATTAAAGTTCTATAAACAACTCCGTAGGACTGCAGGTAGCATAAACAATTAATCTACATATTGTAATACATATGGGTAATACATATTGATATGTAGCATGCCTTGAAGATAATTTTGTTTGGAACCGTGAACATGATACCGTTGTTTTCGGTATTCCCTGTATCATGTTTGTCAATTCTGTCATCCTGATTAAGTATGTATAAATCATAATGACAGACCCGTTTATACGGGACCCAAGGTTATACAATAAGACTCATTGGCCAACCTTGAAAGGACCCAAAATTTTTGTTCGTTAAAGGCGAGCCTTCGTAAAAATGGAGTCTTCTTCCTTAAATCGAGGTCATATTAACCTATAATTAAGTAATTAAGATACGTACTGCGTAATTAATGACAGAGTTTACTTGAATAACCCAAATGCTGAGCCCTATTTTAAATCTTCTGTACCTTACTTTCAAAAGTCTTACGTAGTTAATTGCCCTACTTTAGAAATCTCGAGCCCTACTTACAGATCACTTTTGGCTACGGGCTTGGTTAAGTATTGGAAAAGATGGCTGATTGCAAATAGGTGAAGGTAGGTTGCGGAGGAATGAAGATATAGGAAGAAAGAAGATGAAGGAAGGTAGAAGGAAGGCAAATTTAAGACGATGGAAGATTGAACATCAAATATGGAAGAGCAGGATTATAATTGGAGAGGGAGGAAGGTCAACGAAGATGTAAGAAGGTGATTCAGAAGAGATTGAGGATGACCAAAGAAAGAACAAATATATAAGAGGATAAAAGAGGTACCATTTAAGAAGATGAAAGAAGAAGGACAAAGATGGTGATAGGTTATTGTCTCGAAAGGGTGGGACAGGAAGGCAAATTGGAAAGATTACATTCTTAGGAAGATGTTAGATAGAAGATGGAGGGCCGTGGAAGATTGGAGATGGTGGAAGGTAGTAAATTGGAGGTGAAGGAAGATCCAAGGCAGATCAATATCAAAGAAGAACGGATATCAAAGCTTTAGAAATGTGGACGAATGAGGATAGTTAGAGAGGGAGGAAGTTAAAAGCTGGGGGAAGTACATATACTTAGGTTGCAAGAACATGGTTGAGAAGAGATTGGGGAGGAGCAAAGAAAGAATAATCATAGGAGAAGACAGAAGGAGGAAGATTGAGCATCAAGCATGGAAGAAGAGTGAAGGAGTATAGTTGGAAAAGGAGGGTGATCAAACTTGGAAGATGGACATAGATTTAGGACTATGCAAGGAGGTAGTTAAAAGAGATTAAGGAGGAGCAAAGGTTATTGTCTTAGCGAGATGGAACAAGATGACGAATTGGAAAGACGACTTAGGAAGATGTCAGATATAAAATGGAGGGCGATGGAAGATGGAGGAAGGTAGTGCATTGGAGATGAAGGAATATCAGAGAAGGGCGGAGATAAAAGCTTTGGAAATATGAATGAAGGGGGATAATTGCAGAGGAAGGTAGATTGCTGGAGGAAGTACATGTATTTAGGATGCAAGAACATGGTTGAGAAGAAGTTGGGAAGAAGTAAAGAAAGAACAAGTGTATAAGAAGACAATAGAAGGAAGATCAAAGCTTTAAGAGGATGAAAGAAGAAGAAAGATGGTGGAAGGTTAATGCCTTAGAAAGATGGAACTAGATGAGAGATTGAAAAGATCAAAGGAAGATAGGAAGATGTCAGGGAGAAGATGGAGGAAGGTAGTACATTCGAGGTTGAGGTACCTCCAAAATGAGGAATATGAAAGAAGGGCAGAGATCAAAGGTTTAGACCGGTGGATGAAGCAGGTTGAAGCATGGAGGAATGGTGGCGAAGAAAGATTGGAGAGGTAGGGAGATTATAGCAAGGACGCAGAAGGAAGAAGGTTTTATATAAGGGATTTAAGAAGATTATAGGTCAAATTTTTAGAAGACGGAAGAAGATACAAAGCGATCAGTCTTAGGAAGATGTAAGAAACAAGATGAAGGACGATAGAATATTAGCGAGGGAGGTAGGTTAAAGATTGAAGGCAGATCCATGATGGAGGAAGACCATAGCTGGAGCAAGATCAAGATTTATGAAGATGGAAGAAGGTGGTAGATGTGAAATTAGGGAGGAACAAAGAAAGTACAAGGATATAAGAAGATGGAAGCTAAGATAAAACTTGAAGGACATGGAAGGTCAAAAGATTAAGAGGATGGAGAAAGCTGGAAGGTCAAAGTCATAAGGTAGATTTAAGATGTGTGTGAGGAGATGTTAAACATCGCTAAAGGTCAATGATTTATGAAGATCTCTTAGGGAGATAGGACGGAAGATCAAAGATCAAAAGATCAAATTGTTTGGATTTAAAGATGAGGGCCTTCTTCATTCATGCATACATACATACAAATAAATAGAAGAATTGATTTTATAAAATTTTATTAGAAATGTATTCTATGTACTCCAGTATTTCCAGTTTTCTAGTATAGTTTCCAAAAGATCGGTGCCATGATAATATAAAAAGCCAAAGAATGTCACGGTACATAAGCCAGGGTCAACATCGCTTGAATTCTTGTATATCTGGAACTCCTACCCCTCTTGAGAGATCATGTATGACATAAAATCGGCGACACGGGTAGCATAGGCGTATTCATTGTCATACCAAGCAACTAGTTTCACGAATTGCTTCGTCAGCGGAATGCCAGCTTTAGCGTCGAAAATGCAGCTTCGGGTGTCTCCAATGAAGTCACTGCTGACAAGGTCCTCTTCAGTATAACCCAAGATACCACTCAGGTAGCTTTCAGAGGCTTGTTTGACCTTGCACTTGATCTGATCGTACGGGGCATCCTTGCCTAGTCTTACGGTGAGGTCCACCACAGACACATCTGCTGTGGGGACACGGAACGCCATTCCGGTCAGCTTTCCTTGGAGCTCTGGTATTACTTTACCAATAGCCTTGGCAGCTCCAGTTGAAGCTGGGATGATGTTATTCAGAACAGCTCGACCGCTCCTCCAGGATTTACCAGCAGGGCCATCCAACGTCTTCTGGGTAGCGGTGGCCGCGTGGATGGTCGTCATGAGTCCTTCCTCGATACAGAACTCACTGTGGATTACCTTCACCAATGGTGCAAGGCAATTGGTTGTGCAAGACGCCATTGAGACAACTTGCATGTCACTCCCGTAGGTGTCATGGTTCACTCCCATGACAAACATGGGGGCGTCCTTGGACGGGGCTGTGATCAGTACATGTTTGGCCCCACCATCAAGGTGGAGCGCAGCTTTATCACAGGTTGTAAATACACCGGTAGATTCGATGACATAACAAACGCCGGCTTTCTTCCAACAAATCTTTTTAGGGTCCTTTTCATTAAAGGTATCAATCTTACACCCTAATGATAGATTTGATCATAGAACATAATCATGTCAACTCCTAATATCTAATCAAGATTGGTATATTACAAGTAGTCACACTTCTACGTCATTTGTTTTATAGTAATAATAATGTAGTGCATAGAAAAGTATTACTATAGTTACCGCGGAATGTAACATGTCAATTATTTGTCAAAGCCTACTGAGACCACTTATGACATACCGAAATGAAGTGACGTGACTTACCGTCAATGAGTAAACAACTACCCATTGTGGTCACGTCGCCACAGTAGGTCCCGTGGGTGGAATCGTATTTGAAAAGATACGCCATCTGCTCCACCGTGATGAAGGGGTCGTTGACTGCAACAACCTGAGGGGTTGGGCATTTTGAAGCGCCCTTCTGTTAAAACACACATGCTTTCAAGATTTTTACACGTTCATTGTGGTACCAATACCACGTTCCCGGTTTTTACCACTAAGTGAATAATGTAAGAGTACGTACCTCCAGTCCCTTCATCAGACATGCCTTCAAGGCCAGACGCCCGATGCGTCCGAAACCGTTGATTCCGATTTTAGCCATATTCTCGAGTTGTTAAATATTTTGTAAAAAAAATTTAATAGAACGAATATTTGACGCTACAGTAACGGGTTTGTAAAGGGAGAATTAAATTTGTCAAATTGAAGAAAGATTTGGAATGCAAATTTGGGATGTAAAATTTATTTTCGGGGTCGCTAAAAAACGCGTGTGACTCGACCGGCGTGAGTTCAATAATGAATTCATGCGAGATGTAAACAAGGGTATTTGTTTTTGTCATGGCCTTCTGCTTTTTGGAATTTTCGAAATTCAATATTTCGTTGAAACATGTGGTGAATTATAGGTTGCCATGGTCGCCAACCTTCATTCTGACCAATGAGAGCAGCGCATGGCGCGTCATCAAGTTTAGTAGCATTTTTCTCAATACACTATTATTACTAATATACATAATAATAAGATAATAAATGTAAATAAGTATTTCTAAACATGAAATCGATTATTATCTAAAACAGTGAATTGATAGCCACCTCTCCATGTAGTATTATCAATGTTTTGGGTGAGTAATTTTCTTCTGTTCACGGTTCTGGTCGTCTAATATGGCGCAGATTTACATACGGATTTCTAATCATAATCATAATCTTATCTAATCATAATCTTATACGTTCAGATAACCCGATAATAAGTCTGAGTACTGCTTGCACTCCTGCAATCACAGATTTGGACAGAATAAATCTACTTTCCTGTACGTACATAAAGGCAGCTTCTGACATTTTCATTCATGGAAAATCTCCGGTTAACAATGAAAATATCATGTAATTGCAAGACGATAGCTTAATAACTAAAGAGATCGGCAATGTAATGTCGGTAGGAGTGCTATAATTTATAGAAGGAAAGATCTCGAAGCAATTTTCTATTGGTGCGCCATATTTTCCAACTTCCTACTAACCTTGATAAAAAGCGACAGCTGTTGGAAAATGTCATTCGGTTCTAGGGTTACAAACGTTAATAACAAGCAGTTTTATTCATCATAATCGATTCAGCATTAGCAGAAAGTCACACAAAGTCTTGCGATAAATTGCTGAGTTGCTATTAATCTATATGCAATTGAATATAATACACCAGGTTTGTTAAGTTTCTAATATTCTAGTGAAATTATTTTAGAAATATGGAGGTGTAATCGTGCAATATCCAATCGCTTGCAACCCTAGTTGCTAGTTGTCTGTCAACGCCACCAAAATAAGCGCTTCAGCAAATAATTTTTATGGCCCCATTGTTGTTAAAATTTGCTCTCAAGCTTTAACTACGCTATTTTAAACTGAAGTGGACACCAACATGTTACATCGCAGGTAAAAGGTGAATGCAGTGACTGTGTTCATTAAAAATTAGATATTCTACAACCTCTAAAATTGTAACTAGGATCGACCTACGTCTTATTCAGTCATTGAACAACGATATATTTGTATTTATTAAGATATTTTCGAGGTATATTATGTAACAAGTTATAGTGCTAGGTTGTCTCTTCATGTTTTTTGTATATTGTACATTAATATGATCAATACAAAGAAAAGAAAAGAGAAGCTCCTCAATGTCATGCTTGAATGAGAAGAAAATTTGTGAATACTCATGCACCTAGTTCCTTATTTCTCAATTAAACACTATTAAATGATGAATATAAATCAATGGAAATGCATGACCTTCTAATGCATGTAAATATAGCTATAAATCATCAATTATGAAGTCTTCCTATTTGCAAAACCATTGCTAAACTTGGCCTTTAACCTCAAATAATATGGTTTCTTCCGCGGTTCTACAAATATACCCATTTTTTTTTTGAAGGCAGAAAATTTTGACCTTTGCCTTCATTGTTAGTTTAAGAACCCTACATAGTATACAGTACGAAGTGTCACCGCTTATTGGTCCTTGGTAACAAACCGATATTCTTCTAAGAAAGAAGCAACTACCTGGGCATGCATTGAGGATAAAAATATCAGCTCAATCAAAATTATGAAATAAACCAGGATGTTTTAAACGGGAAAGTTGCATGTCAGAGTCAGAGAAGAGGTGAAGCCAATACGGAAAACCAGAAAAAACTGCTAGGAGTTGTCTATGACAACAAAAGGGAGTGAATCAGAGTATGGAGATGTACAACAGGCCTCGTCATTATTATATATTCCTGCTAGTGATGTATACCACCTAAATCAAGATCTTATATCCCCCGAACCTGTAAATAAACGCCTAAGAGCAACTGATACCAAGAAAAATCTTCGGATCTATATGATATTGAGACAATGTGCAAATATCAACAACTGAATTGGAACAAATGAATTTGGAATATAAATTTGGAAGAAGCAGGTAAGACTAGACAGGGTAAAACTTCATCATCATTGGATTTTGATGCTAGTGATGTAAATGGTAAGAATCATCATGCAAATCGAGATGTTACAAACAGTTATAAATCCCAAAGCAACAAATAAACGTCAGACAGAAGGTGCTGCAAGGGAAAATCCTCAAAATTGGGAAAACATACAAATACCAACAACTACAACGAGTTGAGAAAGGAAAATATGGAAGAACTAGAAGAGAAAAAACATGGCGGATGCCAGGCTTCGGCGCTAGACATCTTTTCATTGATAACACCACCTTGCAATGGTTGGTAAACAAGAGCGCTGATAACACGTAGTCCTGTGATTTTAAGCGCTATTTACGAAAACCACTATGATCTTTTTCAATCACATCTCTATTTTTTGTTTGTCATGGATAAACATGCTAAAATTGCTAATTTGAGGTGCTATAACTCTTGTTTCCTCTAGCTGAATGCTTTACAAAAATTCGTAGGTGTTCGGTAAGGGCTTGAAGAGATGTGTATGGAGCGTATTCACAATCAGAGTTTTCTTACGACCCCTAGAAAATAAATTGCGAACAATTGCTAAAACGTGCATGAAGAAATCAGGTAAACTGGATTCTATTTTGCATATGAAATGTTCATGAACCAAGGTATATGATATTAGATATTAGGAATAAGATATTTAGTAAGAATCCTAAGAGCAGTTATAAAGATATTTGAACTGGATCGAGTTATAGATCAGGTGAAATCTATTTTCACATTAGTGGGTCTATAAATACTTGAATAACATTTCTTTAAAAAAATTGAAAGAAATACTAAGATAACTGTTTTATGCTAGTACACATACCTTGATAATAATGTTTTATGTTATTCGTTGATCGTCCTATAGGCAACTTTATGTACTGTACTACAGCGCCATTGACCGCATGCCTTAACTTTAGTTCTGAACATTTTCGCCAGGGGCGCTGTTTTCTTTTGATTGCAGCTCCAGAAGGCTTTCATACATTAGTACATAATTTCGGTAGTTTGAAGTAGCCTAGCCCCTTGAGAATCGCCACTTCAAAGTTTTTTAAAGAATTTTGATGTAGTCCATAATTTTAACTTAAAACAGAACAAGTTACGCCAACAAATCTATGAAAGTCTGTTACAACAGAATGGAAAACTACCCTTTAATCAAATTTTTGTTTTCGAGGTCGTCTGTAACATTTAGTTTGAACAAAGTGACGACTTTGTTCGTTATTATAAATCATGAATA
This sequence comes from Tetradonia laticeps, assembly GCA_025400035.1. Classification (NCBI taxonomy): domain Eukaryota; kingdom Metazoa; phylum Arthropoda; class Insecta; order Coleoptera; family Staphylinidae; genus Tetradonia; species Tetradonia laticeps. Next base: position 33,635 of record JAODVP010039898.1, read on the forward strand.
AATGGAAATACAACAGCATTTCCATTATAGAAATGAAAGCAGTAATTACTGCGGTAGAAAGAACTAAAAAGAAGTCCGAAGGTACCAAAGAAGTTGTAATTTAATACATAATTTAAATAGACCCTCGGTACTACGAACTTTTCCACTTATCTCGATAATTTTGAATTACCGAGGTTAACCAAGTAAGTGTATTGTATCAAAAACTTTATTTCATTCAGGGGATAAGGCAGATTAAAAGTGATGTTGCATAATGAAGATATGTTAGTAAATTCTTGCGATTAAAATTTCGAGTACTTCTAGTCAACTTAGAAAGCTGAAAGTTTCAGTAAGTGTCAGGATTAGATGATTATGAAATCGTTGTTTACAGACCCACAGGTTCTGCCTAGTAACATAATTTATTGATTTTCAATATTTCTGGAATCAAAAGCTGTTCTTTTTATTATTTGGAACCGGAATTGGAATCGGAACCGAAAGAGAGCTGAACTAAAAGTTGTTGGCTGGAACCGGAATCGACTAGAAACCACAATTGGATTCCACTCCCGGTTCGTAAAATGTATTTGTAAGCAACGGGAACCGAAATGCCAGATTACGGTTCCAACCGGAGTAAAAATTGTTGACCGGAATCGGAACCGACATAATAGTTGTTGACTGGATCTGGTACCGAACTGGAACCATTTCTTAAAAAAAAATTTTATGGGAGTCTTGCCAAAATTAATTTTAGTGTTTGACATAGTATTTAGTTGTATTTTGACAATTTGTAAGTAATACCACTATAGCAGTCAATGAGCGATATGATGAAGAAGGAATGTTGGTAAAACTCTTGTAGAAAAGTAGGACTTTCTATTAAGAACTTAAAACAAAGAGGTGATAAATATCTTTCAAAGTGCGTTCCATCTCTTTCAGATGTACCAAACCTTGTAATATAGATGGTATTCAACTCGACACATTCCAATACTACTTACATAAATAACATGTAAAGTAAAGTAAGTAAATATTTGACATCATAACAACAATCGCTATTTGACCTAATAAAGTTGCAGCAGTCTTTTCCTTTTCCTATAGGGCATTAATAATATAATATAATCCTTTATTCGGCATATCCCTCCATTACAAATTATATCCCTGACCCTCTCATAAGACACAATAAAAACAAAAACCCACATTACTCTTCTTCCCCTCTCCTTTTCCCCTTCAGCTCTTCCAACGCCAGCAGCTCTTCAACCCCACTCCAACCCTCCCTCAGCCATCTCCTTATGTCCCGCGTCCGCCCGTCCCAAACCTTGTCCAG
>JAODVP010039899.1:0-15287 GCA_025400035.1 Tetradonia laticeps
CGAACCCGCAATCTTCGGATCCGAAGTCCGACGCCTTATCCATTAGGCCACACGGCCCACATTTCCTGATTTAACCTTCAAGCTACACCTAATTAATTATTTATATGACGACCCACGTAGTTTAAATCACCTATCTCAAAAGTAGAATAAGCGGGTTATCAATAGTCATCCATAAGTTTGTTTTTCATCTTATTAGGAACTTCAGGACTCTCTACAAATATGTTCGAAGGTCAGAGAAATATATTTTCCTCTTGGGTTTGCAACCGCGCAGGTAGAAAATGTTATTGTTTCGGGATGAGACACGGAGCAAATTTCGGCTTTCAAAAACGGGCGACCATGATACTCCCAACCTATCACAACTATCCACTTGAAATTTTCAAGGTATCTTCACAACAACACTGGCTAGTAAACTACGTACGATTTTATTTTTATCATTGCTAGTATTAATGATATAAATAATTTACTGCTTATATCATTAGTCAAAAATAGAACTTTTTCTTAATAACTCCACCATTTTGTCAAATCTTGTTAGAAAGCTAAAACCGTACGTACTTTACTAGCAAATCTTATATAGATTAAGATCCCGTTTTTTATTTTGTTCCAAATTGTATGATTTCCCAGATTTTTTCCAGATACGGTCGCCCGTAGATGCCTTATAAAAATTCATGTTTGCTCACTTCCGGATTATATCAAAATTAGTCCGTCTCGTAGGACAGTCCCCAATGTCCTAACCATTAAATCTGGTCACCAAACAGTTCATACCATACCTGACTATTTTACGACTTGTCGGCCCAATTGAGTTTTATCCCTTGGTTTGATTAGTGCAGTTTTCTTCGTGCCTAGCCTCATTCATCGACAATAGTTTGACTTGTGGATTGCGTGCATCCGCTGTTTCGCGTGTCTGTACTGTGTTTTCCCGTACCTCCCCTTGTTTTCTCTTAGTTTTCCCCGGGCGCAATGGTTTTTATTGTCGTACGAATTACCTGAATGTAAAAAACATGTTGTTCCAATGTGATTTAATAGTTACAGCCCCATTATAATAATAGTTTAGATTAATTTCCATTTCTCTCTACACTTGTTCTTGTCCTACGTTATTCCCCACTATTTCAGAGGTTCTCAAACTATGGGTTATCAACCCTACCATGTTTTAGACTATATAACACTACTTGGAAAGGTGAAATAACTAATGACGCTAATAAAAATTTCGCTTCTAACTTCCCAGATTTCCTTTCGTGGTTTTGTGGTTTGTATGCGGGCGTGGGACAATTTTTGGTAATCCCCAGCCGCGACAAGCCGCATACCAATGCATCATCCGCCCATACGCGCATTATTCAAAGAAGGCATTATAATGTATAATATAAAAGAAAAGTACGGAAGAAGTCGCTCGGCGGATGAGCATACCTAGTGAAATTGTCCCCTTATGGCTGCTACACGCATAGAAAAATGCAATAACTCCTGATACCGGCCGCGAGGGGTGACTGTACGCACGCTTCCATTCCGCAATGATATAAATTGTTACCGTGTTACCAACGCGAGAGTAGAGAAGCTATGCCGGCGCGACGTCGGGCACGAACGTAAAACATAAAGTCGAATAATTTCGGCCCGGGGAGCGGAAACTTACGCTGCGCGCAAGGTGCGAGTGGTATGAAATATATATGCAGGAAAATCTGCTCGGCTTTCCTGGCGCGAAAAAATCCTTCCGTGCCGGCAAATTACCTGCCCTCACAATCAGTGAAATATAGCTACTTAACTCCTTTTCCTACTAACTGTTACAAATCACTAATGAATCAATCAACTGCTCGTTTCTAAGGGGATTGAACAAACTGTATTTTGGACGTTTGAGGACGTCTACTACGATGACAACATTTTGGTAAAGTTAGGGTTGAAATATCGGCACAGTTTCTGGCGCAAACTTCCTGGCAACTAAGAGCGGTATGGAGAGGTAAACGAGAGGGACGTTTCGCCTCATCTGGTAAATCGAAGCGCATTTTCCAGCCTTTCCGAAGTAGATTTTTTACCTGGCGGGTGTGGTCTCGGTGGCGCTTCTTGTAAGCACCAATTTCGTTTCATTTGGGTCCGTTCCGCTGCCAGTCAATGTATACGTCTTCTTCCTGAGTACTATTCCAGGCTAGGAGCAGATGCCAGGGCAGAGAAAAACACATTAATAAATTAACCAAGTTTACGCTATTTTCTGCGATTAACTTCTTCGTACAGTTCCGCAGTTCTCGTAATTTGGATCGTATTTATTTATACTTGTAACTGGATACAGCTACAATCATTTGAAACCACGAGAAGGGGAATAAACTATTCAGGTTATGTGGGGCTTACTTAGAAACTTCGCGTTTGGAAGAGTTAAGTTTCTCGAGTGTGTACGAAATTGGCGCCCAACGTGGGGCAACTCCATAAAATCAAGCGCTGTTAATCAGTGTCGGTAAATATTTTTGGAGGTAATAGGTGTGTTATCGAAGGCGTAGAATGTGAATTTGGGTTTTCTGCATATAGCTCTTTGTCTTCAGAGCTTGCATAGGAAAAATTACTCATGCATCTCATGCAACTCATGCAGAAATTTTGATTCCTCATTCATACATTCATTCATCCTCTGATTCTCTGATGCGACTTTTGCGCTTGCTATACTCCCGCATTTGCATCCACATCCGCATCCAGAAAGCTGCGGATAGTCGGTCGCTAATAAAGATTGACATGTGACATGGCGTGCAGCGTGCAGCTTCCCAAAGGGATGGTTATTACACTACGTCACGCCGCACGCACCAATCTACATTGTTATTTTATTTCCCGGCATTGTGTCACTCTTTCAGCATTCAATTTTGACGCACCGCAAACTGTCTCTCCGCTGTACGATAAAATGTACCACCCATATTAGTGTTGCCTCTTTAAGCCGTCACACAAGCCGGAAAAAGTACAATTTCATCTGCGCATTCCCGAAAGTGTGTGTCATGTGTGTGAGGTTTAATTATGCCAACAACGCGGCGTAGATTGGGGTCGGATTGACGCGGCGGGGACGGCGTCAAGACAAGGGGACCCAAGATATTTGAGCGGTGGCATAGCATTCCTGCATCTTCTGCCAGGGGTGCCTTTATTACGCAATTCGCTCTTTGATTTCAGGCGTCCATCTCGAAGTAGACGCGGGAATAAAAACTACACGATAAATGTATGCCATGCAGCGTGTGTGGGGACAACAATCGCACGACAATGTCGCGGACCCCTACAGTAATTCAATCGAAATTATGCAATTTAACGGGGGTGATTTTTTAAGGATGTCGCATTCCGCCAAGGGGGACTGCGTCTAATCAAGCGTGAACGCTCTTTTCATGTCTAATCTTTTTATATGTCCTTCGTTTGGGCGCTTCCTGTTACTGCTCCAGCTCGAGACGGGCTAAGACGTTTTTATTTATTGCGGATTTTTTACGACGATCACAATATGATTGAAATTAATTGCATTTTGCTACGGACCCTGAATGGCAAGTACGGGATCACAGCTGGAATATAAATATACCCTTTTTGATACTGTAGGTATCTATATCTAGTTATTATTAATATCGACAAGATTTAGCACGTCTGAGTCATTATTTCGAATAAAATGATTTTGTTTTGGTGGCTCCTTCGGGATAATCTTAGTCTCTTCGTCAATTACAGAGTTTTCTCTGAAACCCTATATAATACGTTTTTAGTTGGATACAGTAGCGCAGTGGTCTGCGAATAAGAGTACATTGTTGGGGTAAAAATTATATTTTCGAGGTTAGATTGTCTTGAAATTTATTATTAATAACTAATTTTATAATGTACATTTGCTTACATTTACCGAATTATGTACTCTACTGGACAGACTCAATAGCCTGAAAAAATGTTTTGCATCGGAACCAGTTCTAATTTAAAATTGGCGCCCAACGTGGGGCACATAAGTCTCTAAAACCAAGGGGGTGTAAGCGGCCCAAGCAAAGATTTTTCAGGGTAAAAAAAGTTCTCTAACAACTGCAGTAGGTTTACACCCCTCGTTGAAGAGTTCCCGCTATAACAGGAAGTTGACACTGATACCTACGTAACTCCAGAATATACTGGATTGAATGCTGTTTCGTAGTATCTATTATTGTTTTCAAGAAATTTAAAGATATTGCTATGTTGGAGACCGGATGAAAGACACAGCGTCCTGTCTAAAGAAACTTTGGAAGTGTCCGAAAATACGAATCATTGAAATCTTACAAAATGGAACCAAACATTTTATAGTATGACTAGCAGGTCCCACCGCGCTTCGCTGTTGCACTCTCCGTCTTTATATATAATTATCCCTAAAACAAAATGAAACAGTATTTAAAAAGTATTATTACACAACGATATTGTATCGCAAATCAAATAACGCTGCATACAAGCGTTCAGAAAGGAGCCGACCACGCGTCTGGGCCGCGCGGCATAGTACCTCGTAGAGCTACACCCCTCTCCGCGTTGCTTGCAAGCAATGCCACACCTCCTCGCAGCGCGTCATGAAGAATCATCGGAAGAATTCTTGTCCGATGATGGACTGCAACCATGGACTGCAACCGGGAATTGAAACACGCATATTTGAGTTTGGGCAGCTATTAACTTTAGGTTGCCAGAGAAAAGTGGTCGGTAGGGGTCTAATGGTAAAATCCGTGATTCGATTTTCCCGATTATGCCACATGCTCTTCATGGGCGACTTAAAATTTAATAATTTAATTATTAATTGTGGTAGCCCAAAGAAAATTTCACTTATATTGCCTTATATATTTTAACTTAAGCGGGCATAAAGCCACAGGAAGATTAAACTAGTTATATACTGTAACTAAAATTTCGTTTCTTCGTGGAGCTTGTATAAATCTGTTCATTGATCCAATTATCCATAGAAAAACAATTACAGAAAAACAAATACATGGCACAGTCATCGCCTTTTTTCATTCGAAATAGAAAACGTCCGTCCGTCCCTTGATCTCTAAACTAATGATCACATGCTGCTTTCCCAGATTTAGATTTAGATTAGTGCCCTTCTGGATTGGCACCCTTCGATGTGCATTTTGCGCTTGCCGTGCGATGCGAGCTGTTAAAACTTTACACTTTGTGTAAATCCCTTCGACTTTATCGGAATAAATAGCATCGCTTGCTTCGTCGTCTCTATTGATAGTTCGAATAACTCTGCTGCAGCGAGCCGGATTGATGAGTTTGAAATTCAAACTTCGAACTCCGCCCCGTCCATTTTTCTTCTCCTTGAAATAATAACGATTATGTACTGTGCATTGTATGCCAGCCTTTTAAAATTGAAAATCCAATTATCTGCGAATAAACTCCAGCACGACCTACCCCAACGAAATCGCGAACAACAGCGCAGCTTCATCTTGAGCTACACAATACAGCGCTTTTTCCAGCTCACTTTACGCTTATTTTGCTTCTTCATCATTTCGCACTTTTGTTAATTTCTTCCTTGCTTCGTGCCGCAGCTGCAGGTCTCAAGCACTGTTCAACTTAAATAAAATTTCAAATCGTGTTACCTACGACGCGTATTCAGTGTCCTTGAAGTGGGTGGCTACAGACTACAGAATTGAAAAATTGAAATTATTGGGAAATTGGACGAATTAAAACATTTCCACGAAGAACTTCATGCATGTGTTTGCAGACTGGGGTCGCTATGCTATGTTGAAAAATTCATCGCACGCCGCACGAATGAAAATACAAGGATGCAATTACGCCGTGTCGAGGACAGGAAGCAGAACACGCGAACCGTAATTTCCAATTGCATCAATATCAATCGGTCTTTGCATTTTGCACGTCAGTACATACTGACTGAATTATTGGAAATATGGAGTGCGAGGTGGACTACAAAGTTCGATTACCTCTTCCTCCAACCTTCATTATTGTGTTTTAATATGAAAGTAATATGTACTCTAACCTAACCCACTGCAGTTGATTTTGTAGAAAATTCAATTAAATTTTATGGAAATTTATCGCCGACCGCTTCGTATTAATAGCGTTATTGTAATGTTCATATGCGTGAGGGCTGCTTGGGGGCGGCGATGATACCCTGACGCTTGCCGTCGCATGCGGAGAAGGTCGCGGTAATAATTGATTGATTCATAAATTAATTTGATCGTTATTCCCTGGCAATTTCCCGATTCTGGCGTTTTCATTGTTAATTACAGCGGGTTGAGTACTAATTGCGTTTGCTCATTTTCCAATAAGCTCTTCAATGATTGCGCAGTATATTTTCCTTTGTGATAGGCAACTTCCACAAACTTAGTACTTTTTCCATCGTAATTTGTAATTCATTTTTGTTTGCCGACAACAAACATGTTCGATTGGACTGTGAGTTAATTTTATTCGATTTAAATCAACAGCGGAAAGTTTTTCCTACCCTCTATCCCACTATCCCTCTATTCGCTCGGTCCCTCTGACACTCTGTTAATACCCAGCTGTCGGCTAATAGGGAACATCCGTGCGAATCCTTAATCTATGCTGGGAGTCACATATTCAAAAAGCCCCTTGACAAAGTCCAAAGATTCGGATTATACAGCAAAAGTTACTAACAATCGCTTAGTTCACTTCTAATTTTTTGATATATTAACACATTCACATAATATTGGAAAATTGTCCTTTTTTTTAAAGGGTGACTTTATAAAGATAATCACAACGAGCTGTCCCTCACAACTACTTCTCTAAAACTACAAGAGATATTTAAAACCGCTTTTAACATTTGATTCAGTGGAATGTTGTATGTTGTAAAGAAAATTTTCCATGTTCGGTTTCGATTGGAAGCGACCTGAAATATAAATTTATAGAAATTTAAGAGGAGAATGTGAGAATTTAAAATTTAAAATGTTATCATTCGATTAAGTTTGCAGAAAGAATTCAATTTTGGGATCATAAAGGTGAAATCGAACTTAAGACGCGTTAATATTTTTTTTGCTTCATAAAACCGGTTACCAGGTCCAAAGATGCAGATATCACAGCAATTTAACAAAAATTACTAACTGTCGCTTGTGCTTGTGCACTTCAATTTGTTTGGTATACCTACTGAAATTCCTGCATATTTACAACAAAATCGCAAAAGTCTTCTTTTCATAAGGGGTGACAATTAGCCGTCGTAGTAAGATAGTGACCCCGATGTGTAAACAAACTATTCCCCACAATGCCCCCTCTAAAACTGTAAGAGGTATTGCAAAATTGCTTTTAACATTCGATTCAGTGGAGTCTGGTATGTTGTGAAGACATTTTTCAATTTTCTGTTCCGATTGGAAGTGATCCAGAAATACGAATTTATAGAAATTTAGGAGGAAATCCTGGGAACTTGAAATTTAAAATGTTATCTTTGATGCAGTTCGTAGAAATCATTCGATTTTGAGATCACAGAGGTGAGATGGAACTAAAGACGCTTTAATTTTTTTAGTAAAGAGAGTATAAAATTTGTTTATTAAATAAAAGTAGTTTTTTTTACTGGGAATCACACGTTTAAAAAAGACTCGTTATCACAGCAAATCTCGCTGAAATTCTCGCACATTCCAAACAAAATTGGAAAATTGTACTTTTACTAAAGCGTGATAATTAGAAGACGTAAAAAGATAATGGCAACGAACTGTCCCCACAACGCCCCCTCTAAAACTATAAGGGATATTTGAAAATCGCTTTTAACATTTGATTCAGTAGAATCTGGTATGTTGTAAAGAAAATTTCCCATGTTTTGCTTCGATTAGGAGTGACCCAAAACATGAATTTATAGAAATTCAGGATGAACACTTGAAAATTTAAAATTTATAATGTTATCATTCGATTCCATTTGTAGAAATCATTCGTTTTTGAGTTTACACGGGTGAAATGAAACTAAAGATTAGTGAAGAGAGCAAAAAATTTGTATATAATAAAGAAGATAGTTTTTTTATGTTGGGAGTCACACATTCAAAAAAGCCCGTTACCAAGTCCAAAAATACAGATATCACAGCAATTTAACAACAATTACTAACTGTCGCTTGTGCTTAGCACACTTTATATTTTTTGTGTACTGACTGAAATTCCTGCACATTCACAACAAAATTAGAAAATGGTGCTTTTTTTAAAGCGTGACAATTAGCCGTCGTATAAAGATAATGGCAGCGAAGTGCTAACGAGCCGTCCCCCATCTTCGACGGCCGGCTCGTGAATAATCACGTTACGTTCCATTAAACTCGTTAGGGGTGCAAAAAACAGGTGAAAACGATGTTGCAGCCATTCCGAAATGTTCAATTATGCACGTGAATTTAGCGAGCGAATGGCTGGACTTTCATTCTACACAATTTTACCTGCAATTTGATCTGTGCTTCCATTTATTTTTTTTTTACATTTGATTATTTTTTTTATGTATATGAGAGTGTGTGAGTATGACAGAATATTCAATTTCAGCACAGGAACTGAATTTCCTGGGTTTGATTGCCATCTAGCGGCAACTGGTCGAAGCGTGCCATGTAGCGCACCCAACATGCAGGATGGAGTTGATAGGGTTGACTACAGTACGCGAGTGCAGAAGACGCTCACTAGATGTCGCTGGCATGTTGAATTTGAACATTATATTACTTTACTTCCTTCTATAAGTAGATTATTATAGACTAGAATTAAACTGATTGCAGCGATATTTTATTTAAATATAATTATATTATAATACAAGGACAATATAAAGATAAATAAATATCTATATAATTATATAGGTATATAGCTATCTATATACCTATCTATGAAAATAGAAACAACGATGATTAATACAGACAATTAATTAAACGTAAACTCGGAGTATTATTACAATTCGAAGCGATTACGCTGAATGTAAACGCGTCGTGTCCACCTAGGTTGCTATCCATTATTAATTAATGTTCATATATTTCTGTAGTTTGTAGTTTCACACAGTTAATTAGTAATGCATGCAATTTCCATTCCGGTATTACGTCGCCCAACTGCGGTCGCCGCGCGCTTATAAATCGTTTCAATTATTTATAACTTGCCGAATTTGGGGTAGGTGCTGTGAACGAATGTTTGTTAACATCGTTAATCCTTCCAGGGCGACGCAGGTCCTGGCGGCGGTTGCGTTGATACGGTAGCCGTGTTTATGAAACATGCACGCGCAATGAAAACGTGTCAAAATGATAATTTAATCATGTGTAATCATTCGTAATCATTCATCGTTTATTTCCAATGAATATCTACCAGTAATTTCCCTTGATTGCATTTTCAAATATTCATAGGGATTTATTCAATTGCATTTATTCAATTCATGTCGATGAAATGTGGATATTGTGGATTAGATCATATTAAATGTCGATAATTGCACTTTGGGTCGAGTTTCTTCACCTGTTTTGAAAATATTTTTATTGGGTATTTAGTATTGAATTTCAGTATCTGTTTTTCAAAGTATATAACATATTTGGAAACGTTTTTTGCTTCGATTTAGGCCAATTTGATGTGCTAGACGAAAAGCTGATTAATTGGAAAATATTTTTATGTATTTAATATGGAGTTTCAGTAAATTCTGAGTTTTGAAACTATATAGCATATTTGGAAACGTTTTTAGCTTCGATTTAAGACATTTTGATGTGTTAGACATAGGGCTTTCAATTTTGGGATTCAAAATTGGCCCCCGGTGATTGATTTGAAATATTTTTAGGTATTTAGTATTGAATTTCAGTAAATTCTGATTTCTGAAACCATATAACATATTTGGAAACGTTTTTAGCTTCGATTTAGGACATTTTGATGTGTAAGAAGCAAGGTTTTCAACTTTGGAATCCGAAACTGGTCCCCGGTAATTTATTTGAAAATATTTTTAGGTATTTATTATTGAATTTCAGTAAATTCTGTTTTTTCAAACCATATAACATATTTGGAGAGGGTTTTAGCCTCCATTTCGGAGTTATCGATGTGTTTCACGCGAAGCTTCTAACTTTGAGATCCGAAAACCTTCTTAGCTTCGATTTAAGACATTTTGATGTGTTAGACATAGGGCTTTCAATTTTGGGATCCAAACCTGGTCCCCGGTGATTGATAGAAAATATTTTTGGTATTCAGTAAGGAATTTTGATAAACACTGATTTTTGCAACCATAAAGCATAGTTGGAAGCGTTTTTAGCTTTGATTCAGGAAATTTTGATGTGTTAGACATAAGGTTTTCTACTTTGGGATCCGAAACTGGTTCCTTTCGGGTATAACCGGAAGTTGAAAGTTTTATCCATAATACACTAGACTCTGCTGAGTCGAATATTGAAAGCCGGTTTTCGAAATCTGCAAAAGTTTTTGATAAATTTATAGAAAACGCGGTGATAAAGATCGGAATGGATGAATAGAAGTTCATAGCGCCCTCGGTGGAACTATAAGAGATATTTGAAAACGGCTTTCAACATGCGATTCAGTAGGGTCTGGAGTACTGTGAGCAATTTTTTTAAGTTTCTGTTTCTTTTGGAAGTGATCCAAAATATGAAATCTCCAATATTTAAAAGCAAAACGTAGAAATTCGAACTTTAAATGTTTACCATTCGATTCAGTTCTTAGAAATTATTTGATTTGGAGATCATTAGGCTAAGATGGAACTAGAGACGCCTTAAATATTTTTAGTGAAGGGACTCAACATTTTTCTAAGGCGAATAGAGATCCTTAGTTTTTTTTTAGACTTTTAGTTCATGTTGAACTCAATGATCAATGATTTGAATTCAGAAGAATCTCATGGGTTACTACAAGGTTTTGACCTTCTGGATCCGAAACTGGTCCCTTCCGGGTATAACCGGAAGTTGAAAGTTTTTGATATAATATGCTAGACTCTGTAGTTCGAGTCTTCAGTTCGTTTTTCGATATTTCTTCAAGGTTTTAAAAAATTTTAAGAAAACGCTAAGATAAAGATCAGTATGGAAGAATAGAAGATCACAGCGCCCTCTCTAAAACTCTAAAAGATTTTCCAAAACGGCTTTTAACATTCGATTAAGTAGGGTCTGGTATGTTGTGAGCATATTTTTCAATTTTCTTTTGATTGTGTATTTTACTAGACTACTACATAAGAGCCATGAAACTAATACATAATAATAAATGTGTTTACGTTGCGAACAGTTCTGATTAATTTGGTAAAACCACAACCGCCCCCGTCGAATCAGAACATTATACGTGGATTATGTATCGGAAGTAATAAGCATCGAATGATTCTGTCGCCAGATTAAACCGCCGCTCGTGATAATGTTCCGCCATGGGGTGGCCGCAGTAACGCGCCGTTATCGGTCTTATCAACGCGTTCCTGTTCACCCTGGCGGCGGCAGTTCCACATGGCGTTAATCATTTTTGAAATGTCACAACTATGAGATTTTCATAAATATCTTCACTCGCTGACACTCCATCCAACTGATTATTTATCTGATGTATCATATTTAATATTACCAGTCGAAAAATCAATTTTTAATTGAATTTTCTAACAATCGCGTTTGGATGAGGGTTGCGACATATTGTGGTTATCTGACGAGCGTTCGTTTCCGCTCGGCCGAGGACGATAATGAGTGCAAACTTGATAAATTCCAATCCGCAAATTCACAAATTCACAAACGAATTCATTCGAACACTGAAGCAGCTTCAACAGGGAATATGTTGGATGGTTCAGTGGGGTGTCGCTCGGGAAGTAGTTGTGCGCGGAAGCCTGCGGGAACTATAGGATTAATTAATAGTCGAACCCTTTTTGTAATTAACGCAGGCCGGAGTTTATGCAGGTCGGATTTTCCGCTCCTAATCTTGTTTAAGTCAACTTAAATGAATACCTACGAGCATATGGTACTCGGGAAGTTTTTCTCACAATCCTTGTACGTGTGTACAGCAAGGACCAACGACCAACTGCTAGAAAGGACTGGATTTCAGCCGGAGTTCAGAGGTTTCTGATTAATTCTGTTTTTGTTTACTTCATATGTCGTCGTTCTGTTTATGTCTAGTTATTAGTGTAGAGTAAATTACGTCAACTTGGCTTTATAAAGTTTTTGATTATAACTAATGCTGAATCTTGACATCTAGAAGAGAAATTCATTCCGTTAAAGCTTCGCAGATGTTCACTTATTAGTCATTTGTTCATAGGAGTCCAGATATGTCGAAAACTCGCGGTCGAAATATTCGATCAATAAAGTACGTATCGAAAACACGGCTTAAACGATGAAAATGGGCAACCGTGATTCTAGGAACTTCTGCTATTTGAAGCTAAATACAAATTGGGAACTTAATCTATATAAGATTTTCTAGTAAAGTACGTACGGTTTAAGCTGTATCTCAATTTCTAAGAAAATAGCGGACTTCTAAACAAAAATTTGAATTTTTTGTCCGAGTGATGTGCAGGAAGTTGTTTATATAACAAGAAATTGCAGTGATAACAAAAAAATCGTACGTAATTTACTAAAAATTGCTACTGAGAAGCCATTATTAAAATTTGAACTGGGTATAGTTAATAGTTTCGGAGAACCATGGTCGCCCGATTAAGAAAATACAGTTTGGAGGAAACCATGTTAAATTTTGTCTATCAAATGAATGATTCTAGACGCGCGGCTGAAATGGGAGACCGTAATTCTATAAACTCGTACTATTTGCAGCCAAATACAAGTCAGGATCTTCATCTATATAAGATTTTGTAGTAAAGTACGTACGTTTTAAGCTCTATCTCAATTTTTATCAAAATGCCGGATTTCTCAACAAAAACTTTCATTTTTTGATCGAGTGTTGAGCAGTAAATTATTTATATAATAAAAAGTAGCAATGATAACAACAAAATCGTACGTAGATTACTAGATAATGCTATTGGAAAGCTAGTGTTAAAATATGAACTGGATATAGTTAATAGTCTCCGGGAACCAGGGTCGCCCGATTTTATAAATGCAGTTTGGAGGAAATTCTTTGAGCTCGTACTATTTGAAGCAAAATATAAGACGAGGTCTTAATCTATATAAGATTTTCTAGTAAAGTGCGTACAGTTTAAGCTCTATCTCAATTTTTAGCAAAATTACGGACTTCTAAACAAAAATCTTCATTTTTTGATCGAGAGTTGGGCAGTAAATTATTTATATAATAAAAAGTAACAATGATATCAACAAAACCGTACGTAGTTTATCAGATGATGTTACTAGGAAGTTACTGTTAAATTTTGAAGTAGATATAGTTAATAGTTTTCCAGAACCATGGTCGCCCGATTTGATAATTGCAGTTCGGAGGAAAGCGTATTGAATTTTTACATGTAGGATATGTTGAAATTAATATCAAATAACAATATAAAAAGCAACAAATTTTCACTTTTTGACTTTTTGTGTTTAAGACGCTAAAGTGTACTTGAAACGAAAAAAAGTCGCAACTGCAAGAAAAAAACTGTTAAAATCAATAAAGTAGAATATTTACTAAATTTTCCTAGGTATCTATGGTCCGGAAAAAGTACCCTAGCTGAGTGCAAATGAGCCTGAGCCAAAAACGCTTCGTTGATAAATAATACAACGTGAAATTGTGCGTGTTTATAGCCAGAGGGTTCCGATTATTTTCTAATTTTAATTTTCACCACCCTCGGGTACACCACACGTGTGAGACACGAGCGCGCGTGTCACGCCGCTTCCTACCGGCTAGCAGGAACTTCATTTACATTTCCGGCCGCTCATTAGTCAATGCTAGCACGACACCGTTGTCTCCTTCGTCTTCATCTTCTTCGCATCCGCAACAGTAACAAAAAAATATCCAGTCCGCACGTCATCGCCTCCGCGCTTCATTCCTCAATTGCGCGGCGATCATTAAAACTAAAGGACACACATCGCCGTCGCCTGCGCCGCCCCCGCCGCCGTCGTGATCATTAATCCACCGTCAGCATGTCCGTTGACAGACGGGCGCTGCGCCCCCGCCCCGTATACCTCATATAAAACTCGACGAGTGTTTTTATCTGTCTGGAATGGCACTGCGCTTGTTCGACGCTCGTTTGCGAATCCATCCTTCACGACCGCCGCCGTTTCGAGCCCCTGCTGTCCGCCGCAGCGACTGCAGCGGCAGAAACGCATCGCCCTACTGCCGCCCCACTACCTATCGTTATCATCACGTCGGCTGCACCGACGACGGGTCGTTCACAATGAAATATTCCTTCGATACCTAATCATATTACACCAATTCGATTAAGTCCCTTGCTACATGAAACAGTTTTTATCATTTTACACAGTTGACTTGTAATTGCGTCTGCTAAATAGCCGCCATTACAGGCGAGTGCAAGTGCAGGCAATTAACAACACGAACTGGAGGAAAACATGTGATGGTGACTCATTCCACAGTATTACTCACAAACTCACAATCAGAGAGGAAGATAATGTTTAAGCTAATTTTAGGTAATGTTCGAAAAATGTGAGGAATTGGGAGCACCCTATGTGTGCGGTGGTGAAATAGCCATTAAGGATGATGACGTATTTCCAGCTCATGCGAATAACCGAAAAATAGAACATAAATCAATCCGTCAGAACGCAACTTAAACACACATGCGAAACGAAAGTAAAAATAAAAATGAAAATAACAGCACGTACGCCGCCTCCGCGCCGTACAGCCCAGCGAATGCTAACTGGAGCGCAGTCATAAGTATGGATGAAGGTGCGCGAGCGCTCAGCAAAAGAAAATATTTTAACTTTTTCTATTTCATCCCTCGATTTCTGCAAAGAAACCGACCAATCCACAGTCCGCTCTGGTGTTCTTATTCATTTCATTGGCGTTCGACCTTTATGCTTTTGCCAAATAGTGTTATAAATATTTCATATATTTTTCTTCATCTGACAATATTTGGCCTTTTTTCATATTCGAATTCTGTTTTATCTTCTTGTTGGAATTCTTGTTTTCTTATTGAATATTTATGGATGCTTCTTTAAAGTTTTTGACTTGAAGTTTGACGTGAAAAAGTCTCGAGTACAGTTAACGATTAACTAAAACGTAATTTATATAATCTGGTTATATTTGGTGGTATGTTTTTCTGACATGTTGTTGTTTGTTGACATTATAGCTACCGGAATAGTATTTGCATTTTGTGTTCTTAAATCAAAAGTTAAAGTTGGAATTGTTTTGTTCGGAATTGAGTTTTTAATTTGTGGTTTCCAAACTGATGGTATTAAGCTATGTTCGAGTTTGTTAAGATTTTGTGGTCGCTTTTCTATTTTTATGTATTCGCGCATTGTTCTGGTACTTTTTTTGGTAGGGAAAAGGGCAGAGGTAGTGAATTTATTGTGGAACTTTATTATACACTAGCAGGTCCCTCCACGCTTCGCTGTTGCACTCTCCATCTTTATATATAATTA
>JAODVP010040231.1:4278-15270 GCA_025400035.1 Tetradonia laticeps
AAAAATGGTGGCAAACAAAGGCTAACACACGATATCTTGTACTAGATAGGAACACAAGCGTTCCGGATGAACGAATTTTCGGGTTTTACGGATTTACTCCCTGTGCGTACAGAATATTTTAATTCTTCCAGCACAATATTGTTATACATACAACATAAAAATACACGGGTAATCCGGAGTTCCGGTTGCACGGGAATCGGGAAATCGAGGTTTCAGTTTACCAAAATTAAAATTTATATCTTCGATAGTTTTGGAAATACATATCATTTTTTTATAAATCACTAGAATCTGTATCTAGAAGTTGTCCAAATTAAGCTAGATATTTGAAAGTCGTGCCATTTTGCATCCTGCTCTTTACAAAATGACACGTTGCAATAAAAATTATTCCTTCAAATACAAATAAAAACATTATATAGGGACTTTTCAAAAAAAATACATAAATAAAGATGTAAAAAATATGCCGTATTTTCTTTATATTAAATTTCTATAAAGTTTTATGCAAAACATAAATGTCGGGTAATGATGGGTCAGGGTCAAAATATATTTCGAACAGGAGCTCCGCGTGGGCCACGTCAGGATATGCGACTACATTAGCCGTGCCTAATATAATAAAACGCTGACCTGAATCGTCCGCAGCATCGCATTTGTAAAATAATCATGGCAGTAATATATTTATTTGTGTATTTGCTTCCAGTTATAAGTATAAAAATTAAACATCTATAAAGCACATTTTTATGGGGGGAGGGCTCACTTTATAACTATAGCAAGGTAAAGACATGCGGTAATATTCGTAGTTTAAGATTTTGCCCCCTCATTGTAAGCCCTTGCCCCCCCCCCACTACTTATGTGCAATCGCCGTCACTGCATATACGGGCTGGTCAAACAGTTACACTAATGATGAAAGAAAATATGCAAGCAGAATTATCCTAACTATGCGAATGTTTATGCAAACTTTGTGCACGATTTATGCATTAAAAACAAAGAATATGCAGAAAATGCGCAGCAAACTATACAAAAAATAAATTTACTAGTTACTAGTAATAACTAGTAACACTAGTCATCACTTTTTTATTTAAATAAAATGTGCTGGTTCTAATATTCAAAACGGTTTTTTTAAATAGAGATTCAGCGAAAATTAATGCGCAATCAATTTTTTAAATTTACATTGTTTGGTATACATTTTAAAAAACATCCAAGAAAATAAGTCGTAAAGGGAAAGTACTAATGCAAAGGTCAACGATATATGTGCAATGTCTTTGATATTTGTTAGCATTAGAACTTATGGTGACAAGATCAAAATTAGTAGATACATATATGTGCGCATATGTGCGTTATGCTAAAATCGCTTAGTTGACAATGCTGGCCCGCGATGTTCATTGAAGTATATACCAAACAATGTAAATTTAATTTAAAATTTTAATTTTAATAAATTTAATAAATTTTATTTAAAGAAAACGGTTTGAGCATTGGAATCATGATATTTTATTGAACAAGATCTTATGACTCTCGCTACTCTTAGTCTTTATCTAAATTATTGCGATTTAGACACAGTATGTCGACAGCCCCTCCACGCTACGTTATTGCAATGCAAAATGTCATTGTGCGTTTACACTGTATATTTATCCTATTAACAAACTCATTTTATGATAGGTGATGAAAGATATTCATGTTTTGTGAAAATTAATCAAGTAAGTATTGCTAGACAATGGTACGTATTGTGGTACGTATATGTGTTTAACATTGCACGGTTTTTCGGCGAATAATTGAAACTTTAGGCAATCCGGGGACTTCCTGAAAGTTTTAGTCTTAGCTTTGGATTGTCGAAATTGGAGAACAAGCAAATATATTTATATACACATATACACCAAGGGAACTACATAAAAACTTTTTAAAAACAAATTTGATTCAAATCAAATAAGGTGACGTAGAATGATTATGCTGAATTGACATGGAATGACCTTACCTTGAATTTCTACAACGGAAAATTAGAACGAAACTTAAAATATTTCTAGGAAGGTAGATATGGGCATCTAAAAGTTATGGAAATGTAATTAGGAACCATTAGTAGGGCAATTAAACTGTATTAAAAACATATTACAATACAAATACTACAATACAAAGCTTCCCAATCATAATATTGTTCTTTAATGTTATAGGTTTGCATGCGGCTCGGCTAGGTGTTATTATCAGTCCGTACTGTTAATATCATATGTTGACATGTATACATTACTTTATATAAATTTTAAACAGCAATTACTTCAGATATGGACACTTGAAGCAAGACTATTATCTACATGTAAATATTAATGGAGGTTAGTTTAGTTGCATTAGTTACTTGTGAAACAACAAGCAGTGAAGTGTTAAGTATGAATAATTTCTAAACAGAACATTTAGTGCACAATGTAAATTTGGTTGCCTATATTTAAACGAAAACAATTAATATGGTTAATACATTTGTAGAATATTGACAACACTGATAAAAGTCCAATAATGCATTGCATACATAAATAAATAGTGATCGGAATAAATCATTAAAACGCTATTATTCCAAAACCACTTCTAAGTAAAATAATAAGTTTTATAAGTAAATTTGTTTGACTATAATAACAATAAAAAACAAAACAGTATAGTAAGAAATACGCCAACACGGAATGGGAATAAAGTAAAGTAGTTGATTGGACTACAGCTAGAAGGTACAAGAATTTTTAAGGGAACCAGAATAACAAATGTTATAGTAAATTTGGTTGCCTATTGCCTATTTCTAATAATAAAAAAACCCACACAGTAAAAAACAGTATCTTGGTATAAATATCTACATAGGACCGCGAAAAGTACGGGACCCTAATTTAAATCAGAATTGTAAGTATACCAAGTACATTTGGTTGCGTATAACACAAAAAGGGTAATTTTTAGAATTATTCAAAAATAGACAAATAATAATTATAAATATAAGAATAGATGTTGATATGAAAAAAAAATAACAAAAAGAACATCATACTAGAACTTCTCTTGAATAAAATAAAAAGGGATGTAAGTAAATTTAGTTGCGTATAATTACCAAAAATAAATAAGTACGTAAAATAAAATACGAATGTGTATAATGAAGAAGAAATTAAATAACTGGGATCAGCCACTGAGACTTCAAGTATAAACAAAATAAAACATAGTTAATGTAATGTTGGTTGCCTGCAATACTAAAAAGTGTAAAAGATTAAAAATCGCAATAGTGAAAAGTTACTAAATGAATGCTTTGAATAGTGCAGTGTGAATAATACTATTCTGCATAGAAAGTAATTGGAAATAGTGTTGGAAGTATATTTGGTTGGTAAAAAAAATTGGAGGAAACATCACAAAAAGTGACATGATTCAAGGACAGAGAACAGTATTGGTGGCTTCTACCGATTACAATCAAAACCGGGAAAACTCCAATTCCAATGTAATTGGTTATAATCCCTGTCAGGGTTACAAGCATAACAAGGATAACAAGAGCAATAAAAGTGTGCTATATGAAACTTTCTACGGCGATTCAATTATTTTCAACCGAAGTTACCCCAAATACATTACTAAAAGTGTGAAGAACGATACGAAATACTCCACTGATAAATCCAAAAAGCAAGACTACGGTAAGTAATTTTAATCTACATAATAAAATTCAATATATGCAAAGTTCAAACTTTGAACTTTTCAAGCATTCAAATTTTCTATGGACCATTGGAAAAATCGGAAAGTTGTCAATTCAAATAGAAAAAAAACATCAATTATAAATATAAAACCGATCGGCCCAGCAGCCTACACACCTACTACGCAGTGAGATTTGCATTGATTTTGTGAGAGGTGCGCGCATACATTATAGATACGGCGCCGCCACAGCCGCCCCCCACCACGTCACAGTCCATTATTGGTCTCCCGGGAAAGTGACGCGTTAACCGCCGGCGCCAATGACCGCCCAATATACTGCTGCGTCGACGCAGCGCCGCCCCCGCCCCACTCGACCGGCCGGCGGCGGCGGCAGCGACGGCGGCAGCGGTACGCGCGTGCCATAGCGGTGTGTGCGGCCGGCGGAAGCGCGCTCCGATCACCACACCGAGCGCACCCCCACAGCCCGCCGATTCTCTCGCGCGAGTGTCGCCCCGCCGCCTCCGTGTCGGTTCAGCGCGTCCGCACCCCTGACACCGTGGATACCCGCAGCGGCAGCCACGCACCGGGAGGCAGCCGCAGCCTGCTCGGCGAGCAACCCCAGCGCGTCGCGAACAACATTCGCGGCTTCTTTGCCACGCGCATTGGTAGTGCTCTACCTGACACTGGTAAGTCCACAAAGAAAAACAGCAAAACAGAGGAAAACACGAAAATATATGAAACCACAAGAAAATTAAACTTTTAATTAGAAGCATCTAGAAAATATACCATAGTCCCACTTGATACTTTACTTTCTTTTTCTATTGATTAACTATAGACAACCCAATTCACATATCCACACATTTGAGGTTATTTCTGTATACGCTAATTACAAAATCCATACACCGCAAACGCGATGGCCTACATTTGATACGCGGGTTGCGACCTGTCTCAAGCGGCGCTGCCCAGCCGCTTATTGATTCGATGGCGCTGCGGTAGCGCTCGCACCTGGAGCATTTCTCGCCATTAATCACTTTCGGCAAGCGTTGTCAAACCCGGCACGCGACCATTTCTCAACGCAACCGACTGTAATACATACCAAACCTTTAAAACACATCGTAAACTCAGTTCTAAATTTAGCTAGGCCACCCACAACACACATAAAATGGCGGCTATGCCATGCCACCAAAGGAGAGGCAAGCAAAGCAAAGGAAAGCAAAATGGCCGCAATCAATACGCTCTCTCATTGACTGTTACGTCATAGTCTACATTACTACACCACTATACAATTAACCTCACTTTTTAGTGATTTTAGCTACTGTATATTTAGTGCTTATCTGTAGGTTTATGTTATGCTAGGTTATGTTTCATTAGTTTAGGTTAGTTACATTGGATGTTGGTGGGTTTTGGTTATTTGCAACGTTGACGAAAGCGTGCGGGGTGCTGGGGGGGAAAGAGCGCAGTGCCCGGTTCCCCTCCTCTCACCTCAGCAGTGTCTCTCTCTCTCTTTGTGTGTACCGCGCGCAAAATGTCCGCGTGCCGCAACCACAAACAAAATGTCTGACACGTGTGTCTCTTCTGTTGGTCCAGGTCAAAAACTGATGGCACTGCGCTCCCCCCGCACCTAAGCATTCGCAAACAAATTGTACCGTCTACCGCAAATCCGACAAGTGAGAAGTTTATAAACCGGAAATCAAGAAACTCCGAAAGCTGAAACCAGAAACCGGAATTTGAGAAACTGGAGTTCGACAGACCGAAAACTAAGAACTAGAAACCCAAACCTCAAAATTGAAACGAGAAATAAGAAACCTGATACAGGATCTGAACCTGAAACCTAAAATTGACAGTAAAAAACGGTATCGTGACCAGTGATCA
The DNA here is from genome assembly GCA_025400035.1 of Tetradonia laticeps. NCBI lineage: Eukaryota > Metazoa > Arthropoda > Insecta > Coleoptera > Staphylinidae > Tetradonia > Tetradonia laticeps. The sequence continues at coordinate 9,769 of JAODVP010040231.1, forward strand.
AAATGGGGACCCGCCTACCAATCGTCAACATGGAGTGGGCCGAATTCAAGGAGGTCTTCTGGGCAAAAGTACAAGAACCGAGCGCCCAACGCAAACTAATCCTAGTGATCGTATCCATTGCGCTGCTGCTGGACAACATGCTGTACATGGTGATCGTGCCCATAATTCCCGACTATCTGCGCTACATAGGCGCCTACACGGATGACCCGCTGCCGCTTCCGGGAAACGTGACACTGCCGCCCGGCGCGCCCCGCAAGCACGACCACCACGGCCAGGATTCCGCCACCGGGGTGCTCTTCGCGTCGAAGGCTATCGTACAGCTGATGGTGAACCCTTTCTCGGGCGCGCTCATCGACCGCATCGGCTACGACATCCCGATGATGATCGGCCTCATCATCATGTTCCTCTCGACGGCGGTCTTCGCGTGCGGCCGCAGCTACGGCCTCCTGTTCTTCGCGCGCAGTCTGCAAGGCGTCGGCTCGGCGTTCGCCGACACCAGCGGGCTGGCGATGATCGCCGACCGCTTCACCGAAGAGAACGAGCGCAGCAAGGCGCTGGGAATCGCGCTGGCGTTTATCAGCTTCGGGTGTCTGGTGGCCCCGCCGTTCGGCGGAGCACTGTACCAGTTCGCCGGCAAGGAGATGCCATTTCTGATCTTGGCCTTCGTGTCGCTGCTGGATGGCGTCATGCTGCTGTTGGTGATGAAGCCTATTTCACAGCAGATCAAAGAGTCCCAGATGGTCAAGCCGCCATCGGTCCCTATTTGGAGGTTGCTGATGGACCCATACATCGCCTGCTGCGCGGGAGCGCTGACCATGTCCAACGTAGCGCTCGCATTCCTCGAGCCCACCATCTCGTTGTGGATGGAGGACAATATGACTACGGAGAACTGGAAGATCGGTATGATCTGGCTGCCCGCTTTCTTCCCACACGTTTTCGGCGTAATCCTTACCGTGAAGATGGCGAAAAAGTATCCCCAGCATCAATGGCTCATGGCGGCCGGTGGGCTAGCCCTCGAAGGTTTATGCTGCTTCATCATCCCGCTGTCCACTTCGTACAAAATGCTCATGATCCCTATCTGCGGCATCTGTTTCGGCATCGCCCTTATCGATACGGCGCTGCTGCCCACTTTGGGTTACCTCGTCGACGTGCGCTACGTGAGCATCTACGGCAGCATCTACGCCATCGCCGACATCTCCTATTCTGTCGCGTATGCCGTCGGACCCATCATCGCCGGTGGCGTCGTCGAGGCGATCGGCTTCACCGCGCTAAACATCGGCATCGCCTTCTCCAACCTACTGTACGCGCCGGTGCTGTATTACTTGCGCAACATCTACGACTTCAAGCCATTCGAGAACGAGGCCAACATCCTCATGGCAGACCCGCCCAACAAGGAGTATCAGACGTATACCATGCAAGATCAGCGGCCCGTCAGCGAGGACATACAGAACCACCTGGAGTACCGGCAGCAGGAGACGTCGCTGGACGCGCAGGAGGTCAACGGTTACAATTATAGCTACCAGCAAGGAGGGGGGTATCAAGAGCAGTACGAAGGTGGGGGGCAGGGCAGATCACTGCCACAACAACCCGAAGGTGGCGCGAATCCGTTTAGACAGCAGGAGGTGCAACAGCAGCAGCAACATCAACAGCAGCAGCAACATCAACAGCAACAATATCAGCAGCAGCAACAACAACAGCCGCAACCTGCTGTGCGAAATCCATTCCGGCAAGGGTTCTAAGGACCTGATAGTGCAAATTACTAGTGCTTCTTAACCAGGTTAACCAAATTAACCAAAGTTAACCAAGTTTATTGTTCAATGAGTTTCCTTAATTATCTAAAGTCTAACAATACAAGTGTACATAAAATCACACCGGTTGTTCCTGATAAAGAAATGTGTGTAAATATCTTTAAGTTTGGCAACGCAGCAAAGTCTACGAGTGTTGTTAGGTTATGTAGAGATTTAGACATTAACTGACGCTTAACTACTTGGGTAATATTTCGTTATTATTCATGTAATTAGTTGAACATTATTTGACATTTTCACAAGTCGAAAATTTGAAGATTTGAAGATTTGAAAATTTGAAAATTTGAAAATTCGATATTTGAAACTTTACTATATTAGCAATTATATATCACTTTTTACTTCAACAATTAGAAAATTGATGATTTAAATACTAAATTTTGTGGATATAGATAACCTAAGCTAACATAACCTTAAAATATATATCAAACTCGACGCGCGTCATATCTAACCTCACATATCACACCTTGCCATATATCAAAATTGGCAAAGTGGGTGGTGATGACGTGGCAATGAGGATCATATATATCAACTGAGATCGCATACATATCAGAGCCGTGAGGCGGCGCACGCAGCTGAGCGCTATTGCGCATGCGCACTGCGTCGCTGTGCTCGCTTGTTACGAAACATATCATAAGTGTACAAGGTGATAGGCCCGTGCGTGGCCACTTAGCGGATATTTTAGAGAAACGCAGATATTATAGATAGACAACCAGACAGACAGAGAGATAGCGAGGAAGAGAATTACTAAGGACAGAGTATTCCACGTGAATTATCTACATTAAATGTTTAATATAAATTATTGAAGAATATAAAGCGAAATATTAAATAGTAAATATTAAATATGTAGATATTGATGATATTTATAATAAATTTACGAACATATCTACTATTAAACGTAATTAATACTAATTATGGTTTTATTAAATTCTGAGAATTAATTTATTACCTCATTAAAAATTTGATATAAAAACTAAAAGCAAGAATTTCTGGTTGATTATTATAATTGATTTTGACTGCATTTCAAGTAAATCACGTTTGTAATTAAAATAATAATGTGGACTCTCCTCTAATGTAGATAGATGGGAAGTTCGCTTCCTAAACTCAATTGATAAGTACTAAAAAATCATAATAATATGTTCTGACCCTCACAAGATAATTAACATTGTTATAATTAACTAAGTTATTATTTTATTATCTATTCATCTAATATTAATGTTTGCCGAGGTTTACCGATGGGTACCAATGTGTACCGATATTAACCGTTGCTTTACGATGTTTCACGAAGTTTTACGATATTTAGTGACGCTAACGGAATATCGATGAAATACAAAAACGTCTTCTGTTTACGTCAGTTTTCTCTGGACTCGACTCGATAGTGTGTCAATTTTCATAGTAATATAATTGTGTACTTATATGGCGGTAGATGTCGCTAGTAACAAGCAGTGTAGATACGTTTAATTCGTAGGTTAACATTTCATTCGAGGTTAACATTTGAGGTTAAGTAATCAGCTTCAGTTTTCGTCGGACATTTTGTCTCCCCGAAGAAATCGCTCACTGTATAGTTGTTACTAAATAGACAAACAGGTAAACAAGAATGGTATCTATAGGTTAATATAAGTAATTTAACCTAATTTAGCCTAATATAAAATAGCATAACATGGCATAAGTTAATGTAATATAAGATAACTTAACAGAGTAAGATAACGTAAACAAAAACCTTATTTCAGCAAATCAATTAAATGATGACTTATTCAAGTAATTACATTATTTATTAAGAAAGTGCATAAAGTATATTTCAAAATTTAACAAAACGGCGCCCTGTATTTCAATATTAATTGTAATTGTTATTATAATTATAATCATAATTATAATTATATTTATAAAAATTCCTTAATTGTTCCATTATTACAATTGCAATGTAATGTATCTTAAAACAATTTGTAAAATGTGTAAATGCAAGTGGTGATGATTGAATGTGTAGGCAACTAACTATACTCCACTCTACACTAAACTCTTCTCTTCATTCTCTTCAATAGAATGCTTCGTTTAAAACTCACGCTTTTAGGTGACGTTAACTTAACAATTCGTGAATTTTAAATGAATCATCCTATATAAACAATCTGTAGTTGCAAACTGAGATAAACGTGTAATTAGTAAGTTCAATTTGTAACCACCTAACTAACCTTTACCGGTGTACAAAATTGTAAATTGTAGGAATTAACCTTGAACTAGCCTTCTAATACTCATTACACATAACTGATAACTGATAATGATAAGGGTGGAAATCGATAAGAATGCATAACAACATAACAATTAATGGAAAATTGTGTTTATATGTGTGTATAAGTGTACAGTTGTTATAATGCAAGTAATACAAGTGATGATATTATTAGTCGTATGTCGTAAGACGTAAAACGTAACCTCAACCTAAAACCAGCCCTTGGACGTGTCACAATGTTTCAGAAGCAATAATGCATTTGTTGTTCGGTTTATACGTCGTCTTAAGTTAGGTTATGTTTCATGTCAGTGTTTTGTAAGTTTTGTAATTGTAAGGTCGGGAAATGTTTAAATTTACAAAAAAACCGCACACATCGAATAATCTCTAATCACTAATCTTAAATCTTCAAACGCTAATCAGTAATCGTTAATCGTTAATCTTTAATCAGTTAACAATCAGTTCTAATCAGTAATATATAATCTAGATGTGAAAGTTATGACGATGGCGTAATTGGTTTTTATAGGTTATGGTTAGTAGATTGATTAGTTGGAATTTCTCTCGACGAGGTGCCTATTCACGCTAGCGAGGAACAAGTATTGCACAATTGCACAATTAATTTCGAATTTTTCCGCCTGCTGTTGATAAATAGGGTGATTCATATAAAACTCATGAATTTTCCATTTCAGATATGCGGTGGGGCATGAGTTTTTAATGAAACACGTCTTGAATGAATAACAAATTGGAAGAAAATAGCGGGAAATAGAACAAAATGTAACGAAATAGAACAAAAGAAAGAAAAAGGCAACAAACCAATGTAACTATACATATTAATTAAGAACGTAGATATTAAGCGTGGTGTATTTACTGTAAAGCAAACTATTCTGTTAAATCTTTAAAGTTGCATCTACTGTAAGTTATCTGTAAGATGACTTAAGATGATGGTAAGAGGACTTAAGAGATCTTAAGTTAACTTAAGCTGACTTAACATTATTTAAGATGACTTAAGAGGACCTAAACTGTCTTAAGATGATTTACGATAACTTAATATAATCTAAAATGACTTAACATGACGTAAGTGTTCTTCCCATTCCTTTGAATAAAGAACAAAGTTGTTTGTTGTTTTTGTGTTCTATTTGTGTTGTTCTGTTGCGTGTTTTATAAGATAGATTAGCTGTTGGTTAGATCGCAAACGCATATCAAATGCATATCAATGAAACATCAATTCAATGACAACATCAATTAGAGAATTTATTAACAAGCAATTACTAATTATCTAAAGTAACGTAATTAGGGTTAGGTATGTAAACATACCGGCAAGAACCACAAGGAAATTTTACTTATGTAATGTATGCAATGTGAAGTGATTCTTTAAAAATTCACGAACGATTAAAGTCATGAGTTTTAAATGAATCATCGCTATATATAATATTTAACTTGAAAATGAAACAAAATGGAAGCTAATTATGATGATTATGATTA
>JAODVP010040340.1:3583-15267 GCA_025400035.1 Tetradonia laticeps
TGACAACAACTCGTTGTATGTGCGTTTCGCAGTGAGCACAGTGTCATTAACAGATAACAAGCAAGAAAATCATGATGATCATACCACGAATCATGCAATTAATTCAAATAACACCAAACTTAATACACCAATAAATACATTGCACAAATGCGCGGAAATACATCTCCAGCTTCGTTTAAGTGACGGTAGACGCTTTACATTACCCGGGGATGTTTTACTCTGCTCGTTACACGGTACGAAATGGCGGACGAAGACATTGACAATTACCCGATTGTTAGACGGAAATTACCGACTGGTGTTTAATGGTTTCCTCAGAGAGATTATTATTAATAAAGAAAATGAAGGTCAAGGTGAAGGTCATAGTGAAAATCAGGAGTATGTGGAGCATGTGGCTTTAAATTGTTTGTAAGTTGCGTTGCCTACTCAAAATAAGTGTTTAATTAAGACAATAAGTTAATTTTAAAAAATTTAGATTTTCGCGGGCTACGGAAGCTATAAAATATCCTGGATTTTTCGATCGAGGACTATTTACAGACGCAGTGTGTCGTGTACCTTGGAGAGATGGCAAATGGACCCATAGACTGTATGTCATTCTAACCTAATTTATTATATGTTAATGAAATGAAAAGAAGTTGAAAATATTTATGTAAAAATTTTAGGGGTGATCAACTAGGAGAAAGTCACATGGGTAGCTTACACGGCACAATCAAAAGTAGAACTTTTGGCATAGATGTCATTTTCAACATGGCGGCGTATCAATCCCGTCGATTTGGGACCGCTGATAGATATGAATGTGCACGTCGGGTGGAACTACTCACATTGTGTGAGGACGGTAGTCTACTTTACACCGAGCATAAAAAGTTCAACTACATCCCCTCCACTGAGTAAGTAACTTACAAAGATATATTTCTCAGTATATCCCCCTCTTTACCTATAGATATAAATAAAAAAACTCGATTCCAGGTTAATCCACGGCGTCATACTAAACCCCAACCACACTTATCAACCAATCACAGCCTGTGATGTCCCTCTACCAACAGCACACGGCACAACAAACACTATGACAGTTCATACTAGTACTAAACATACAGAAATAAAAATGTTCATCACTCCTGATGACAGCTCCACTATAATAAACACGTTTATACATGGCGGACATCTTGTCGAGAGTAAACTGGCACGTATGCAAACTTGGGGAGGATGTGGTGCCACCTCTATTCTATTCTTCAAACCTACTTATAAAAAGGTGGAAACAAAAGCCAAGAAAACAGAAAAAATAAGTTCAAATCTTCACGTAAAAATTGAAAAAATACAATGTAAAGACTTAGTTATACCCCTCACTTCAACCCACGCTAAAAACGTAGAATTATCTGGAGGTAAAGGCCAATCCCTCGCAATTCTAACCTCTCTACAAGACACTAATCCAAGATTAAGCTATACAGTACCGCCTGGATTCATAATCACCACACATGCGATGCACACGCATATGAACGCTACTAGCGCCCTCTCTACGCAATTCCGCACAGCTATAGCTCAAGTAAAGACGGCTACTAACATAGAAGATAGACGCACGGCGTGTTATAACCTACAAATGCTGATACAAGACACACCACTTACTCCGCCAGTAAGAAGTCAAATTGTTACATTCCTAAAAGGTCTTAGAACTAACAAATCAGCGAAGGAAGTATTCATAGCTGTGAGATCATCTGCAGTTGATGAAGACAGTGATGTCACATCCGCTGCCGGACAAAACGAAACATTCCTAGGCTGTCAAAGCAACGAGCAAGTTCTGCAAGCAGTGTTAAAGTGTTGGGCGTCTTTGTATTCCTTCAGAAGTGTGGAATATCGCCGTAATCATGGTATGGATCTGGAGACTAAAATGGCGGTGGTTGTTCAGAAAATGGTGGATGCGCGTATTGCAGGCGTGCTGTTTACCTGTGACCTTGATGGGAATCCAGGGAGGATGAGAATTACCAGTAATTATGGATTAGGCGAGGTAGGAACTTACACTTTTTGATCAAACCTTCTAACCTAACTTAACGTAACCAAACCTATTATCACTATAAATATAGTAAATTGATATAATTTCTATCCTCCAATTAGAGTATAGTATCCGGTGAAGAGGGCGGAGACATTGTCTATATCCACCGCACATGGACCAATGAACTGTCAGTAGAATTACAGGAAATTCACAAGAAGAAAACCAAAATAACCTTGAATGGTGACCTTGGAACTCGTAAATTGTACTTGAGTGATGCAGCATCACGAGAATTGAGTATCTCCACGGATGAGGCATTGACCTTGGCATCAGTAGCAACTGCCCTTGAGGGGTACTACGACAAACATCTAGATATAGAGTGGGGGTACGACCAAGACAACCTAGTACTACTACAGGCACGTCCGGTAACTTTTTTGGAGAATTGGACCGACTATGAGCTAGAACACGAGTTTGATGCTGCCGTCATCTGTCCAAAAAGTAACTTAACCTACATAACCCAAATTAACCTGGTAAACATTATATTTATATCTGTATATTTTGTATTAGGCGTGTTTACAACCGCAAATGTAAAAGAAGTAATCCCCGGAGCAGCCACGCCCCTCTCTACATCCACCATAGTCCACGGAGTAGACCAAAGCGTGGGTTATCACCTCAACCCCCACATAACCACCCCCAACGCAATCCGCCAACACTTAGTGACACTGCGTCAACACGTCTTCATGGACTTCTGCAAGGTCCTAATACAAACCCCGCCTCCCGCCCCTAATCAACAAACATACGCCGTTGACGTGAGTGTATGCGGTCATGCGGTGACCACACCGGAGATTATACAACGCGCGCTTGTCATCCATGGACCCTCCACCTTCCGCAAAAAAATGAAATCTTTGTGGAATATGGTCAAGTGTTGCTGGCGAGCATCTGGTTTGTTAAAACAGGCGCGTGTGTTATCCAAGGAGGCGTTCCGAGCCGAAGGGGCATGTTTATCAGATTTATTAAAGCTAATCGACCGCCATTTGCTTAACTATCAAACGGTGATGAATACACATAGTATCACATCGCGTGCGAGTAGTTTCTATCAGATGGTGGCCTTGAATCTACTTATTGGTAAAGAGGGGGAAGGTGAGGATGAATTGAGCCCGGAAAAGTTGGCACAGATGGCGGTGTTATTCTCGAATGGAAGCGGGGTCATTTCCGCTGATATACCTGGGTTATTGGAGGAGATTGCCGCGGATATTCGGCAGGAACGCAAGGGGAAGAGAGAGGAGTTTGTAGCTGGAGGCGTGGATGAAGCTGGGAGGGTTTTAGCGCAAATACCGGGGGCGTTTAGTAAGTATAGGAGGTTTTTGGAGGAGCATGGGCATAGATCTTCTAGGGAGGTATGTATTATTTATGAGTATAATCATACTAAACTAACTTTATAAAGAAAATCATACTATACTAAAGTAGAATATAAAGGTGGGAATTCAATAAGAACCGATTATTAAAATGGGTAATGAGAAAACGACACTTGCACAAGCTAAGTTCACTATTGTGAACTGTGTTCACTAGAGGGCGTAACAAACGTTCTTAAAAACAACCAAACAGAAATCTTTATAAAAACGGTATGAATTTACTAAAGTTTAAAAAATATAGCTAAAAACCCAAATTTTGTTTTATATTAACTATAAATGTGTATTATTACGTAATATGAATTTTTAATTGTAACCAATGACATTAAAAACGTAAATTCTATTATCAGAACCACTAAAACAAACACATTTATACAATATAGAACGACATAACTTTGAAATTCTCGAAAATAAGTTTGTGCCTTTCATAAATACCTGTTCTCAAACAGAAGTGATGGGAGAGCGTCAATGCTGTCAACTTGAATCTCTGCACCCGGATGACATGTTCACTTATTTAATCACGAATATTTAATGAAAACGAACGGATCGCCCGGAAATTTATTAATCAGACGGTAGATAAACTTCTGCCCCATTAATTAAACGTTATTCGTTGCGATTACTTTAAATTTACGTGGATACATTCACACTTTTATTAGAGTGAAGCGAAGTTAGTTTTACAAATGGCTGTCGCGTCGGTCGCGATAGAATTGACAGCAGGGAGTGGGGGCTGTTAACGCTGTCAACTTGCACCTACAACGCGACAATTTCACATACTTTAATCACGAATACTTTATTAAATAGAATGAATCGGCCAAAAATTTATAGATTAGTTAGTAGACTAGCATCACAGCTACTAATTAAAGCTTAATCCACGGTATAACTTTTAATATTCGCGAAAATATCTCTATTTCAGTTCGGACCGACGCGAGCACTGTTAGTTCACGAAATGAAAAGCATGAAGATGTCGCTGCGTACACTAACAACTTTTGTTTTTGACATGTACCAGGGTTGCAAACCATAACTAGGGACAAAACAAAATTATCAATTAGTAAAACATTATTCAAAAAATAATTATCATGAATTAATTCTTAAGAAAGTAATAGATAATATATTAATCACAGTAAATTCAAAATTTTCATAATAATATATGTCTATATTTACAGTTTGAATTAATGGAATCCCCATGGAGGAAAAACACTTCAACTCCAATAAAAACTCTCCAAACCCTTGTGAAACTCGAAGCAGGAGCAAAAAAATCCCCATCTCTATCCACCCAACAAGTGGTCGCCCAATTACCAAGCAAAGTTAACAAGAGATTCCTCGCCTTTCTTATTAACAGATGCAGAGAGGGCGTGATCAACCGTGAATTGTCAAAATCAGAGGTAGTACGATGTGTAGACACCCTCCGCGACGCTTTCCTCCTACTAGGGGAACGCCTCTACCAACTACACATCATCCCACAAATGGATCTAGTCTACTTCCTAACCTATAACGAGATTAAGTTTCTATCAACCGAATCGGACCCGGTTTTAATCTCAAAGTATGTTTTCTAAGCCCTAACCTACCCTATAATAGCTATAAGAACATTGAAATTCTAGAGCAATGCGAAGAAAACGTCTATATGACACTTGGAACCGAATGAAGTTCCCGGAAATCTCATTTGGCATGCCGTCCCCTCTACCGGTAGAAAATCCTAGCCTCAATTCGCTTATAGCAGAGATGCAAGGAACACCAGTATGTCCCGGCAAGGTCACAGCCAGATGCTGCTGCATTGACGACATCAAGGACATCGATCAACTGCAACAGGGCGATATTCTGATAACACAGGGAACAGACGTGGCTTGGACGCCATATTTCCCTATGCTAGGGGGCGTGGTCACTGAATTAGGAGGGTTAATATCACACGGAGCTGTCGTGGCTAGGGAATATGGCTTGCCTTGTTTGGTGGGGGTGGAAGGAGCGTTACGCGTGTTTCGCACCGGGGATGTTGTTGTATTGGATGGTAGTGGGGGCAAAATATTCAAAGTTGATTCTCAGATGTGATTTTTAAGCATTGTTTGAAATATTTAGGGATTTGTATGTAAACCCCTTTATACGCAACGCCTTTTCTATAGTTCTATATATAAAATATAAATTACAAGTCTGTAGCTTCAATCTGCATGTCTTTACACCTCCTTACCACTAGATAATTTATATACAAGGTACAAGGTACAGGAAGTTCAAGTAGAAAGGACCGCTCTAAATACGCCATCGCTCCGCCCACCTGTCCCTCCCCTATAACGCGCCGGGCGGCGGCGCCGGCCCGCCCTCCGGCTTGCTCTCCAGCGAAAAGGGCGGAATGCGACAGTCGAAGGTATACCCGTCCTCGCGCTCCATGCGGAACGTGCCCCACATGTGCCCGCTGGGCGCCTGCAGACTGACGTGCGAGCTGTACTGGAAGGCCGGGAGCGTGCGTGTCAGCGCCGGCTCTTGCCCCACGACGCCACGCCCGCGCACCGTCTCCAGCGTGCCTGACAACGAGAAGATACGCCAGTGGCGTTCGCGCAGCTGCACGGCGAGCGCGCCGAGATTCTCCAGACGGATGCAGTAGCGCCACCAGTACACGCTACTAGCGTGTGATTCCCGGCAGCCCATGTAGAAGGGGATGACGGTGACGCGCACATTCTCAGTCGTCTCTTTATGCACGTCGGAGAGCTCCAGCCACGGGTGGTTCTTATTCTGCCACGCTTTGAGCGTTTCCTGGGCGACGAACGGCGGATCTTTGTCGCCCGCATGCGCGAGGAACTTGTCGAAGAGCTCGTGCTGCACGGGGGCTTTGTCGATGCTTGTGTAGGGCATGATGTCCTCGTGGGCGACGTAGTCCAAGCCCGGGATGGCATATAAGCTGCGCGAGGACTCTTGATTGCCTAGGAAGGTCACTGCTTCGGTTTGAGCACGCTGTGAGGTGAAAAACACGATGTTACACGTCCAAACACGACTACACCCGAGTTAACACGATGACACACGTGGGTAATGAAGGACAAATGTCTATACTTACAATAAAAGGACAATCTCGTTGATCAATCAACACTTGATAGAACAAATGCTGCCTGCCGTGCACTTCCTTGACCACAGCAGGATTAAACTCCTCATTAGCTTTCTGCTGCGGTAAATCGCGGTCGTACACTCGCGCCAGCCACGGAAATAGCACTACGCCCCTGTACCCAAACACTCTGTGCAGAATCAACTGGCCTGTGTCGTATCTACCCGACAATTTCGGCGACTCCAGCTTGCCTACTTCCGCTAACCTAAAAACACCAAACAAAAGCTATCAGACTGACCCGTGACCTTGAAATCTACTAAATAGATTTGATGATAGATTACCTAGCGTATCCGCGCGACTTCGGCGTCGCTGTCGTCCGAAACCGCACCACCAGCAGTCGCGGGCATGCAAACTTGAACAATTCCATGATGTCCGCCGTCACTCACTCTGTTCACTACGTTTACTTTAGCGATTTAACACAGGTTGTGGACGCGATCAGCTGCTCGTGAGGTGCGGCACATGTGTGGGTGCTGCGTTTGCACGCAGCTTATTGTTGACGATGGTTGATACGCTTGGCAAGCATTGCACTGTTTGGGATTGCCAAAATTTCGAGAAGCTTGCGAGGACTTTACTGACGTTTAACCGAATGAATACCGAATGAGCTGAAAGAAAATGGATGCCGTCGCGATTTTGCTAAAAAACACTTGGAATTTTATTGAATGGGATTGAAATTGACTGAATTTGGGAATGACTCTGATGGAAAGTGTGTCAATGGCTTTAATTTGTGACAATTTACTAGAATTTGTTGAAGGGAAGTGGGCGAAATTCGAAATCTTAATTTCAATTCAAGTGAAGCGGAGTGAGTGAAGGCATTGTGACAGTGGTGACGGCCAGAGTGGGATTAGTCACGAAAATTCACGAAGGTATCCGATGTCGTTTATTAATCCTTATTCAATAAATAAATAATAAAGTGTATTGCAATGTTATTACAATTATATTTGTGTTATTACTTATAATATTTTTGTAGTAAACTACTTTTTTTTATATTTCGATTATTGAAATTGAATTGATTGACCTTGTTTTATACATTATGTTTCCGAATATAACACTAGAGGGTGCTTAGACAAAAATTTATAATTATAATAATCATTTATTTTACATTTACATATAACTTTGAAAATTTTCAATTACATAATTAATTATGAATATATTTATTGTTTGTATTTACTAATCTCAAACAATCTAATCTACAAAAATTGCACAATTAATGAAATCAACTTGTTATTTTAGTATTTAATTACACTAACATCAAATTATATGTTTTATAATAACAATATTTCTAGCAAACGTATTTGTTCTATATTTCAATGATTTCGATAATTTTAATCGATTTCAATAGTTGACAATATTTAATATTTATGACGTTTCCAAATATAAAAGTAGAGGGCGCTTAATCCAAACTTTATAAATACATATAAAATAATTTGTATATTGTAAATATACATTTAACTTTGAAAATAAATAATTATCTAATTTATAAATATTTTTATTATATTTATCAATTACAATTTGTATCTGCAAACAAAAAGTAAACATATGACCTATATGACCTTTAAATAAACTAACCTCAGAAATAAACTGCATTAACTTCTTCAACTTGTTGATTTAGTATTTATTGCCACTGTACAATAACTAAATAAGTAAAAGCAGTAATAAACAACATGCGATACGCTCAATTAGTCGTAGGTCCAGCTGGTTGTGGAAAGGTAATTAAACACAAATTAATACCATCTTTTCCCTAAATAAACAAAAACAACCCTAGAGCACGTACTGTGCAGCCCTTGTGCAACATGGAGTCGACACCAAACGCACCATCGACGTCGTCAACCTGGACCCAGCCGCCGAACACTTCGATTACCAGCCTGTAGTAGACATCCGCGAACTCATCCATGTGGAAGACACCATGGAAGACGAAGAACTCCACTTCGGACCGAACGGCGGACTAGTCTTCTGCATCGAATACCTGGTGGAGAACTCTGATTGGCTACAAGAACGCATCGGTGAACAAGAAGACGACTACCTAATCTTCGATTGTCCAGGCCAAATCGAGCTCTACACCCATCTCACCGCTATGAAAAAGCTCATCCGCATGCTACAGAACTGGAACTTCAACATTTGCAGCGTATTTCTCATGGATGTGCAGTTTATGACGGATGGGGCGAAGTTTCTCTCCGGAACAATGGCGGCGCTTAGTGTGATGGTGAATCTAGAGCTGCCGCACGTAAATCTACTCACTAAAATGGATTTATTAAGTAAAGGAGTGCGGAAGCGTCTCGACAGGTTCCTAGAACCGGATGCGCATGCACTCATGGGAGATATTGATACCTCTGGAGGGCATTTTAGTGGAAAACATAAGAAATTAACAGAGGCGATTGGTCAATTAATCGAGGATTATTCACTAGTGAGGTTCACACCTTTAAATTTGAAAAGTCAGGAGAGTATTACTAATGTTCTACTTACAATTGACGGGATTATTCAGTACGGGGAGGATTTGGATGTGAAGACGAAGGATTTTGAGGATGCAGGGGTTGAGGATGATTAGTTTTCTTAGTTATTATCGAATTTTTCACAAAAATTAGGTGAACACCAAGATGGTGGTCAATGACAGGCAAGTCGCAACCGTCATAGACGTGAAATTGACATGTACAGTGTTGACAATTGTCACCTACCTCATCATTTATTAAATTTTCTATATACACATTTTCACTAATTACGTTTAACGATACAAATGATCCGCCTGAATATTCGCCGCGATTTCCGACTCCCACTTATCCCCGTTGTTAAGCAACTTCTCCTTGTTGTACAATAATTCCTCGTGCGATTCAGTCGAGAACTCGAAATTCGGACCTTCCACAATGGCGTCGACAGGGCATGCTTCCTGACAAAACCCGCAGTAGATGCACTTTGTCATGTCGATATCGTACCTAGTTGTACGTCGTGAGCCATCGGCTCTTTCCTCAGCTTCGATTGTGATCGCCTGAGCTGGGCAAATCGCTTCGCACAATTTACAAGCGATGCACCTTTCCTCGCCGCTGGGGTAACGCCGCAATGCGTGCTCGCCGCGGAAACGTGGGCTTAGAGGTCCTTTCTCGAAAGGATAGTTGATAGTAGCCGGCTCCTTGAAGATGTGGGCGAGAGTCACGCCTAAACCACGGATCAACTCTGTCATGAACATGGTTGTTGCTGCACGGTCAGTGATGTCTTTCATATCCATGCTTTTTGGCTGCGCGTTCACGAAGATATAGCCTTCTTCTTTTTTTCCTAGGGCGTTTAAACTGCGGTCCAGTGTGGGGCTGGAGAGGCTGAAGGGCCGGATGAACCGGGTTCCTATAATGTAAAATGAATAGTAAATTGTGTAAATTTCTGAGGTTAGACGTGAATTATTTTATATATTATAGGCAGTGTTTATGATTCTATGGGTCACTATGGGTTAATTAGAAAGGTAGATTACCTGTCCTAGCTGCGTTAAATAATTTCAGTGTCGACATTGCGACAAACTGGTTTTATTGTGAATTGATTATTGTTGCAAATATTACACAACTGTGTTGTGTGGATTCTGTCATTTCTGTCATTTTGTGGAAATGTCGAAAAAGTCGAACATGTCCGATGTTCTCACAATCGTCTAAAATCGGAACTGAAGCCACACTTTTGTACTAGAAACGAAAACTCTTTTTTATTGATATTCTTCTATTATAATATTTATGTTTTATTATAATGTAATATATTATAAATAAATTAAACATTTTAAATAAACAAGTTAACTTTGTATATCTGTGAACTTTTTTCTGTTACATTAATTAATATTCGCACTGAATAAATACAGTGCTATAAAGGCACAACACAAACAAATTTGTATAAATCATAGATTAAAGTAATATATTACGTGACACAAATGCAATATAAAGTGAAATGAACAATAAATAATAAAATTACAATAAAAAATTACAGTAAAACTGGCAACAATGTCATAAAGAAGTGTCAGAATGTCAATTGATGTCAATTCTGTCAGACAGTCGGCTTCTCAATAAACTCAACAAAAGTTCAAGTCATTCTGAACATTCTGAAGTAAACTCGGTAAATTGCGAATAAGAAAAGCAGAATCCGGACTCCTAATTAAACATAAATCACACAAGTTTTCATTCTCTGCACGTTACAAGAATCCAGCATCATGGTAAGTCTCATTCCCATTCAATTAACACCATTAAAATGATTAAAGTTTCGAGGTTATACTTCTGAAAGTGACCAGCATTTCTTTTGATTGTTTGCTGTTGCTGATTTTCTAATTTCTTATGATTTGCAGAGTATTATGTCCTATAACGGAGGCGCAATGGTCGCAATGAAAGGCGATCATTGCGTAGCCATCGCCACCGACAAACGCCTCGGCGTTCAAGCACAAACAGTGTCTATGGACTTTAAAAAAGTCTATGAAATGAGCCCGCATCTCTACGTCGGCCTCCCTGGCCTCGCCACCGACACGCTCACAGTTGTGGAGAAACTGCGCTTCCGCAAGAACCTGTACGAGCTGCGTGAGAACCGGCAAATGACTCCGAAAGTCTTCAGCTCAATGGTGTCCAACATGCTGTATGAGAAGCGTTTTGGGCCCTTTTTCGTCGAACCAATCGTGGCTGGTCTTTATCCAGATACTTTCGAACCATTCATCTGCAATATGGACTTGATTGGCTGCATTAATATGCCTGACGACTTTGTAGTAGGCGGAACAGCGTCCCAACAACTGTACGGGATGTGTGAAGCAATATGGGAGCCGAATATGAAGCCTGATGAGCTGTTTGAGGCGATTGCGCAGTCGTTGCTGAATGGGTTCGACAGGGATGCTTTATCTGGCTGGGGGGCGACTGTCTATGTTATGTGGGTTCATTGAGTTCATTTTTTGTTGTTGTACTTATCTAATTATTATTAATTTTTATTTGTTGATTTTCAGTGAGAAAGATAGGATCACCATCAGGGAATTGAGGACTCGTATGGACTAACTTCGGAATTTTGGTTATTATGATAAGATTTATTTGTATTTACATTTAAATAAATAAATAAACGTAAGTAAGACCATTTATTATTTCGTTTGTGAATATTTGAAGTTTTTAGTTCATTTTCAATCCATTGTTCAATTAGTAGGTCTCTGAATTGAATTATGATTTTTTTTAAAGATTTTGATAAATTTAATGAATACAGCGTTCTCTAGTGATAATAATTTTTCGTT
>JAODVP010040451.1:0-15260 GCA_025400035.1 Tetradonia laticeps
GGTTCGATTCCCAGTCGTACGATATCTTTTCATTAATCATTTGAACCTAAAATAACATTGGAATATGAAATTTCATAATTATAATGTTAAGGTGACAAAATGTGAGCTAAAGTAACATTTTTATAAACCACCTTGAAAATAGTGAGGAAAACGTGTTATTACTACTTAAGAAAGCAGCAACAATTGCATTACCGTGAAAACAGCGAACAGCGAACTATAGTGACAAAAAATGACAGAAAAACGACAAAAGATGATATAAAGTGATATTATTCTTTAAAAACCTAGAAAAAATGTGATTACTGTTGAAAATAATGGAAAACGTGACAAAATATAAAATAACATGACAATGTGTCAACAGAATGCTATCAAAAATCGATTCATTTTGAAAATAGCGACTAAAAAAGTACATAAATTACAGTTATTACAAAAGAAAATGTAGAGAATGCTGATTTAATGACAATAGTAAAAAATCTGCTTTGAAACTAGCTCAAAACGTCAATTTTCGAAGTAAAAGTGTTCTTTTTCACGGATTAGTGATCAATTCGAAGACCAACAAAAGGTTACCAAAAATGTGATATAAAATATGCTAAAAACAAAAAAAAATTTAATGTTTCACCAAAGTACTAAAAGCTTGAAAATCATGAAATATAGTAACATAAATCGATTTAAAAATGAGAAATAACGTCATAAAAACGTGTTACGCTGATTAAAAATGAGAAATAACGTCATAAAAACGTGTTACGCTGATTAATTTTGAAACTAATGGAAAATGTGACAAAAAGAACAATATCACGATACTATTTGAATAGAATAATACCAAAAAATGATCCCTTTTGAAAATAGTGACCAAAAAGTATCATACATCAAACTTTTTCAAAAAAAAAGTAGAGAATGCCGATTTATCTTGACAATAGCTAAAAATCTGCATTGAAATTGATTCAAAAGTAATTACTCAGAAGAGCAACGTAAAGGGTGCCACAAAAACACATATAAAATGGTCTTATTCCGAGAATAATGCAAAATAAAACAAGCTACACATTGAAACTCATGAAAATGGTTATCATTTAAGTGTATCAAAGAAAAAACATAAAATAAAGTGAGATTATTCCAAAGATAAAGTAGAAAAAAGTAATTCATCTTGAAAATAGTTGAAAATAGGGGAAGAATATGACAGTAACTATCTGAAAACAATGAATAATAGCGAAAACAGTGAAAAATAGTTACAGAAACTTCGATTATAGCTGAAAAAAGTGTACAAAAGCTGTGAGAAGTGTTGCTAAAAGTGTCATTACACAAATAAAAACTAGGAATAATATAAAAAATAGTTACCTCTCCTTAACTTCCTCTAACTTGAAAATATGCACAGTCTCCGTGTTGCTGCTGCAGGCCAGATACTGTGAGCACATGCTGAACGCCAAGCAGCTGATGTCGACGCACCGTTTCACTCCACGCCGGAACTCGTACAGCTTCGAGCCGTCGATCACCGAGAAGACTCGTATCACAGTGCCTTTTTCGGACGCGGTCGCGATCCGTGTGCCCGTGGGGCTGAAGGCCAGCGCCGCTAGTGGGCTGTCATGTGCATGGATCATCGTTTTCGCATGCTAAAACAGTATAACAATCAACCAAAATTGCTCTACACAAGTGCCATATACACAAGTGGGCGAAATATTATACCAGATTGTTAGTGTCGAATATTTGCACCTCTCCAATGCTGTTGGAGCCGGGATATGCCAGGTAGCAGTTCTCGCTGTTGATACTCAACGCGCAAAGACCCTGAGGATTCGGCGGCGTGTCGCGGATAGTGTGTAGGACTTTCATGTCCCGGATGTTGTGGATATACAGACTTTCCTCGAGGCATACTACGAGACGCAGTCTACAAACGAACAATAATATAGAAGTATTTAAAAGTCCAATACAACGCAAGAGAGCGCTGCTTACGCGTCACATAACGAATGACAGTTTCGGTGCGCCTCTAGCGGGCAAATCCCAAAGCTGAAGTTATGTAGGCCTAGTGTAAATCCCATACTAACCTATTCAATTTGACAGCCAAAATTGTGTTTGAATAAGAGTAATTGCAGATTTCGGTTCCTTTCTTGAAGTGGCACACCTTGAGCTTCCGGGACGAGTTCAGCGTAACAACAGCCATGAGACTGCTGCTAAAGAGCCTCTCGACCAGGCAGACATCTTCGGCGGTGTTCGTGTAGATCTTGTCGAGTACATCGACCGCAGTCAGAGAGAACAATCGGTAGCCAGCCCTGCTGCCCACGGCCAGTGATCTGCAAGCAACAATCAGCTGATCGTTGTTTATTTACAAGAGTCGAATGACCCACTTTCGACGGGCCAGCAGCTGCGAAGGCGCGTCCTTTGTTTCGCAGCGCTGTGCGACGCGCACAAAGCGCGTGCGGCGCATTATTTGTTTCCACGTCACTTACGTGCAGTCCTGGTTGAAGTTGACGAAAAAATTCCGCGCGCTGTTCGAGTCCGTCGAGTTGCCCGTGTTGTTCATGGGTCCGACTTGCAATGTCCTAGGGGTGAAGGCGGCCGTCCGTTCGCGCACGCACTCACAACACAAGCGGTGGGACTGAGGGCGGCAGGTGCACGGCGGGCGGGTGCTACAGATGCTGGAGCGTGCTTCTGCACAACAAAGAGCGACCTTGGCGGTTTCACGCGATTCTCCCAGCTAAACACAGCGATCCAACGATGGCAACACTACTGCGCGCCCATATTGTGTATTGACATTCACAGCTGATGCTTGGATTCGCAACTGCGCACTTATGCACTTGCGCAGTTTGTGCAAGATGAAGTGGGTGGGGGGAGTTTGCACTTTTGCACGCCTGCTTCAAACGTTCTGTTCAAATTGATTCATATTGAATCATCATGCAGATTACAGAATATGCGATCGTACTTACTCACTGCTTCACTTATTACCTATTTATTAAGACACGGAAAACTACAGCCACGATGTTTGTATTCACAGTTTCTATCGTTTCACGCGTTTCAATCGCGCTTTGTGGTGCGTACGACTCGTCTCTTATTGGCTGCGAATTTATTACTTTATTGCAGGCGCAAACTACGAAAACAAGACGCAATTCAGCGGTGAGCATGCGTCATAGCTCCCCTACTTACTACTCGAAAACAGGAAATCAAAAATGCTTATTTATTGACACATATTGTGATAGGATAATCAGCAATCTCCTGACCTGGCTACTCATCATCCTCAGCATGCTCACAATCAGCTGATATGACTAGGTTTCAATTTGTTTATCATAGTTTTAGAACATACAAACACTTCTAGAGACAATAGAAAATTATTTGAATATGACTTCATGTTTACAATAATCTTGATAGATATCATTGTGTGCTATGAATTTCTATTTTTATTTATATTCTGTGAGTACATGTGTTAAATGGGTTGCCTATATTACCTAGCATTATTTTATGTATGTAAATAAAATAATACAAAAGACCTTTTAGGTCGCAGTGCTGATAGGACCACGTTCGACAGTCCCCGGGTATAAAAAAAATTATGTACATGTATAAATATTATGATGTATATTCTTTTATCGACTTGCATGGTATCATTTTGAAAATTTTCAAACGACCGATACGAATATCTAATTAAGAAGTTATATTGAACCATAAATACATAAAATCAAAGTTTACTATTTTTACTCCGGTATATTGATTAGATAATTAATAGAAATAACTTTAGAAAGGAGAAAATCCCGAAATAAAAAGGGAAAGCAGCGCTGAAATGCACACAGTGGCAGATTTGGAACTAATTTTATACTATGACGCACTCTGCTGGCCTTGCAGAGAAGCTGTAAAGAATTGTAATTCAAATATTTTGCAGTCATTCTAAAGATGATGAGTATTTAATTACTTTGTATGCTCTCCAATTTAATTATATTATACAAACAATAAACCAAATGAATTATGCATTAAGTAATTGTAATAAATCTTTTTTGTATCAGTAGTATATGACCTACATTAATGTAGGCCTGGACTACTCTACTATTTTTACGGGCGCATTTTTCAAAATCTAGTATTATTTGATAATTAATACCAATAATATATGCATGTTATATAAAATAACATTTTGTAAATATGGTTTGGAGTAGAACTAATTCAATGTCAAATTATATGACTTGTCATCCTTGTCATACTCAGTGTTCTCAGCTGTCGTGGTTGTCTATTCACAAGATTCACAAATCTGTGGTGTCTGTGGTTGTCATTAAGTCTGTTCAGTTGATTAATACCGGCTCAGTTCATAATTATACAATCACTGCATAATGTTTGCTGTTAGAAGGCTTGCCACTTCTGCTCTATAGTAAGTACAGAACAAACGTGTACAAATCACTGCATTTATAAAACGTTACTCACTGTTTACAGCAATGTGCGTTATAAGCACACATTACCAGAGCTGTGCTATGGGTACGAAGCTCTGGAGCCCGTCATCAGCAGAGATATTATGTGTCTGCATCACCAGAAGCACCACGCCACGTATGTCAACAACCTGAATGCAACAGAAGAGAAGTTGAGCCAGGCACTGAGTAAGAATGACGTTACCACTGCAGTGTCTCTGGAACCTGCGCTGAGATTCAATGGAGGTGGTCATATCAACCACACCATCTTCTGGGAGACGCTATCCCCGAAATGCACAGAAGCCTCCAAGGAATTAATGGTTGCCATTAACGAGGCTTTCGGCAACTTCGATTGCATGAAGCAGTTGTTATCGGCTGCTGCAGTAGGAGTTCAAGGGTCAGGTTGGGCATGGCTGGGATATGATCCTAAAATTAGTATGTATTATCGTCTGGCTCCTCGCACAAAATAGCGATTATCTTGATTCATTAATTTTTACATATTGCAGAACGCTTGCGGATTGTTCAATGCGCGAATCAAGATCCTCTGGAAGCGACTACAGGAGTGAAGCCTTTGTTTGGGATTGATGTCTGGGAGCATGCTTACTATCTGCAGTACAAGAACGTTCGGGCGGATTATGTGAAGGCAATCTTTGATGTCACGAATTGGGAAGCCGTGAGCAAGCGTTACGCGAAAGTTTGCTGATCTGCTTAATTTTGTACGATCTGTCAGCATAGTTTTAATAAAATAATTCCAAAATAAACTTGCCTTAAAAATTATAGTCACTTAACTGCCCATGCTCAAAATTGACCCGTAAGTAGGGCTTAACATAGCTAAAGTAGGGCAACTGACTTTGAGGAAGGCGACTTATTTTTGAATTGCAGTTTTCAAAGCAGCGCTTGAATAATTTAAGGTAGGGTTTAAATGATTTACAGTAGTTAAGATTGTCTAAAGCCTTGGAATTAATTATAAGGACTAGTAGCCTCGGTGGCGCATTGGTCGGCAGCGCCGGAGTATGTGGATCAAACCACAGCTGCCTTGCTGGTGACAGACAATGCATTACTGGGGTTGCCAGGTGGGAAAGTAGTGTCCTTGGTCATTGAATTGAAAAATTCTTGGGCGGAGGTGGTCGCAGTACTTCTCCTGCAAGGGAGGTAGTACAATGGGCCCATTCTTACGTGGCCCCAGTGGTGCCAGACAGTTGTGTGGCCTCCCGTAAGATAGATAGATACTTATAAGGATATTGAGATGATAAGAACAACTACTATACTTGTAGTAGTTGAGTTTCCGTACGGACATGTTGTTAACAAGCAAAGAGGAACTGCGAGCGACGTGGTTTTAGCAGTGTGTAAGTAAGAGTTCCGATTCCAAGAAAGAACAAACCAATTGTGCAGATGTAGGTGGAGGGCAAGCCGGCAACAGGGGGGAGGGGGGATAAAGACGGCAAATACATCGGGCCCGGAATGACGTACATTGTCAAGGAAATCGGATAGGTTAGTAGATCGGATGCCTGAATCTTGGGGTCCGAACTCCTTAATTGCATAGGGGAACGAGTATCCTGGTAAAGGGAGGCGGAGAAGAGGCAGGGCAGTGGGTACTGGAAGAGATAAGGAAGTTGAGGGAAGAGTCACTGAGGAAAGATAAGCAGAAAAGCGAGTCGCAGATGAAAGAAATGAAGGATACGGTAACAAAATATGTTTATTTTCGCTCCAATCACTCAATTGTTAAATATTTTATCATAACATTCCTAGCCCCAATAAAATTCTCACATTCCTTGTAAATATGGATTAAATTATACGCAGCCTCGTGTTTCAAATTCAACGTATCTGCGTATTGCAAATACAAGGGGTGCTCAAACTCTAAAACTAGTCTATAATAATGCACCGCCAAATACGAGAGCCCGTATTGATGATACATGCGGCCTAAGTTATAGTAAACTTCCGCCATCGCGGCTTTTCCGCGTTTATTGGCGTAGTTCGAGAAGAAGCCGTAGCAACACTGCGTCAGTTTCTTCTTCATCTCGCGGTACTTCTGGCAGCTCATCTGTTGGAACGTCACTCCTAGCAACAGATACACATACGGCGATGGATGTTGCTTCAAATACGGCAGGAGGTATAGGTTAGCAGTGCGATAGGACCCAGAGGACATGGCTACGCATGTCTCCAACACTTTCAAGAAGTCGTACTTACGGGTCTTCCCTAGTCTCATGAGAAACTTGGACTGTTTCGTCTCCTCCTGCGCCTGCATCGCCACGTTGAACAAATTCCAGAGTCTGTGGTTATGCCTAGGCGTCTTCCGAAGCAACAGATCGCGAATGATAGGAAACGATAAGGCTGTGTCCTTGGAAACAAGACACGCGTACAACGCGACCATCGTGATTTCATGCACGTAGGCTTTGAAGCGATGGGAGCAAAGCCCGTAAAATGCAAACTTCTTCAACTCGTAGTAATATTTATGTACGTAGCAATAATTCAGAATATCTCGATAGAGCTTATACTCATCGTCTATACTTGGCTCCTGTACACTACTAATGTCCATACTTACAAGCTCCTCACCCTTGGCAACACGACCTCGATTTATCCTTGCGATTTTCTCCCCCACAGTCTCTTGATACGTAATCTCCCGGAGCTCTTCCCTGTGTTTAATGGGCACACAATGCCGTCTTAGGAACAGATCAACGCAGTCGAAGTACTCCCGGATCATTCCTCGTTGAAACATGAAGTCCATTTGCTTGATAAGCAAGTCCACATCGATGTGGTGCGTTTCAGGGTCCTGCGACAACGCCACCATGGCTTCCTCATTCCTGCCGAGAGCAATCAGCAGCTGGGACAACGGATGTCGGACTTCAATGTGCATCGGCGCCAGGTTAACCACTGTTTGATAAGCGTCGATTGCGTCTGCATGCTGTCCGCACTCCTTCAAACACTCCGCGTACTTGAGCCACACGGCAGCTAAACTGAAGTTCTTGCTCTTGATCAGCGGGATGAGGAGTTGCAAAGCCTCCAGGTACTTCTGCTTCGACATCAGGGCTTCGGCAACGTCCAGATACAAGTCGCCGTTCTTCTCTACGTTGCTGTCGTCTTCAATTACAGGGGAGAGAAGCGTGTCGATGAAGTGAAACGCTTCCAGCTTCACTAAACATATAATAAACTTAATCCTCAGGTCGATTTCTAGTATATCCGGCATTGTGAAAGACAGAACTTGCACTTTGTTGTCTTCATTGAGGAAGATTTCGATGTCTATGTTGCAGAACTGTACGAAAATGTCCAGACATTGCGGGTAACACTGGTTGAGGAGCAGTAATTCGAGGTAGATGTTCACCAGTTCAGGTGTGATGTGTTTTTTCGTCTTGATGAAAGGCACGGAGAACACGTCGATGGCTTTGGTGTATTCTTTTTCTTTATGGTAATGAGCTGCTAGCTCTTTAGCTAGTTCGATTATTTGTGTGACGTGTTTTTTGCTGTATGCGTGCAATAAGTGTACTTTACATCTGATAGCAAATCTGTGATCATCTGAAATACAATTTTCATTGGTTTTCTTATTAAAATATGCAATTTTCGAGCAATATCAACGAGTTTTCATGCTAAATTTTGATAGAATCGAATTTTAAATCACTTCTGATTGGAGTAGAATAGAATATTATATACACAGCATACCAGACCTTGAATCATATAGAGAAAACCCAGAATCAGAGAGTTTTCTCTAAAAATACTAAAACTACCATTAATAATCTTGATTCAGGAAGGTCTGGTGTGTTCCTATTAAGAATAGGGACGAGAGATTACCTACCAGGAGGCTGCACGTAATCTGTCAAAATAACCTCCAACTTGCGGTACGTTTCCCCGCGTTCTGGGAGTGCTGAGTCATCATTCTAATTGTGTGCAATTCTTTGCACCTTCAAGTATCTACTGCTATCAGAGCCGGGTTGTATTGATTCAAACCTCTCTAAGTCAAAAGTTATAGCAAATAGAAATTTCAATATGGCGCAAAATATCATCAAAATACTCGTTTTTACATTTACCCCCCATGTAAACCAAGAATATAGACGTATTCACGTCAAAAATTGAATCAATTTTCTCTAAAACTATGAAAGATATTGTAAAACGCCTAGAGTGAAACGAGCAACATTTCAGCCCCAACCGGAAGTGATCTAAAATGCGAAGAACCTTAATAATGGAAGAAAACAAAAGAACTACTAGCAAATTCCTATATAAAATATAAAAGTTACAACTAAATACATATAAAGAATATAATATGAGGAATACTCACTTATAGACTCCAACAATTGAATCCTCCTCAAATGCAGTTGATAATTTTTGGGCTGAGCCCTCACCGCCCTAGTATAACAAGTGACAGCCCCTCTCAAATTCTTCTTCACATTACAATAATAATCTCCAAGTGTAACCCACTGATCGGCATTGTTCCTGTTCAAATGCGCAGCAATTGTGAGATACTCAATGCTGCTGTTCTTGTCCTTCGTCTCGTAGATCTGCGCGAGGGTCTGGTACGGCTCGAAGGCGTAAGGCTCCTGTCGAATGAGCTCGAAGCACATCTTCTCTGCAGTTGCTGTATCCCCCCTGGCATATCTGAGATTAGCTTCACCCATTAATCCCTTCAAATGAGGTGGGATCTTAGATGGATTGCGCACTCGACGGGCTTTCTTCTCACGCTTGCCTTCTTTCTTCGCCTTCTTCTTGGTTAAGACATTCAGACCTGTCTCTATTTCATCCTCGTAGTTCTCATTGAGGTTCTTGGACAATGTAACTTCTTCATCACTGGAGGAATCTGAGTCATCATCAGAAGAAGAGCCAAGTAGACCACCGCTTGTGCTGGGGATGTTAGCAAACTCGTAGCCCTCTTGTATTGCACGTTCCATGTTATTACTGCTAACATTTAGGGAATATTAGTATATATTAGAACATTTTAATTATGTTTACACACATTTGTAGACGTGAAATCGGTGAAATTCGTAAATATAATGAAGATTTTGAGGTTAGACGTCTACCGACAGTGAGTTTATTGTGTTTACCGGCATGGACACATTTAATAAATAAATAATGTTTAATAATAATAATTAACTAACAATAGTACTGTTATTTATTGTTAATTCCAGCATAATTGTATATACTTATATTTGCTGTATTTCGGAGTGTAACATAGACAACTTCTTTTGCACTATTATAAAAACAATTTAATAATGTACATAGATTCAATAATTTTAAATTTATTCATAAAAATCCTAAAGAAAAAGATTTATTAAATGTAATTAATGATATAATCAATATAAATGATTGAAATCTATTAGTTATTAATTACTTAGATGACTATAGATGACTTAGTTAACTAGAATGTTCCTCTAATTCTTAAAATTTTCGAAGCGGAAGTACCAAATTACATTAAGTATACTTAACGATACATTAAGATTATATCTGAGTATTATCTCAGCCACTTTATAGAAGACTATAAAGCTATTAAAACTATTTAGATATGATGTCCCTTTATCAGGCCTCAAAATATGTCAATGTAAAACCACTCTTTGTTTGTTTCTATTGAGTACCTATACAAAATATCTAAACCACGTATGACACACTGATTGGAGCCACAAATTGCGTAAGATTTTACAACAACGATATACAATTAACTCATACGCTTGTATATAAGTAGCTGTGAAGGGAACTCGAGGTCATCACATAATTCGAAACTAATTCACGGTAGTTGGTTCCATCATATATAATATACATTTGTTTACTTTAGTATAAAGTGCGAGAATTACAGTAAAAATGTACATTATATTGATTTCTATCGCGGTTGTGGCCTTGGGTGCAATTTACTGGAAGTTTAAAAACAAACACACTTATTGGACCCGTAGGGGTGTCAAACAGGGCAATCCAGAGTTCATGTTGGGACATAATACACAAGCATCCAAGAAACATTCATTCGTGGAGATGATACACGAAATGTATAATATGTATCCAGATGATAGGTAGAAATTTCATAAATATCTATATTAATACCTGTTATTCATATACTCGTATGTCTTAATCCAGATACTCAGGTATTTATCTAATGATGGACCCATTGCTGTTGGTTCGAGATCCAGAGCTCATCAAACAAATTACAGTCAAAGATTTTGAGCATTTCACCGATCACATTCAATTCATGCCGGATGAATATGACAAATTATGGAGCAAGAACTTATTTACTATGAAAGGTACTATAGTGATAGTGTTAGCGTCAGCATTTTTTCCTAAATATTATTAATACCACCAGGTGAGAATTGGCGTGATATGCGAGCAACTCTAAGCCCGGCCTTCACCAGCAGCAAGATGAAATCCATGTTCGAGTTAATGCGCGAGTGCGCCGAACAGTTCACCAGCTATTTTGGAGAGACCTACGGCAAGGAAACAGCAGAGGTCGAGTTGAAGGACATCTTCACTCGCTATAGCACTGATGTAATTGCCACCTGCGCATTCGGGGTAAAATGTGACTCGCAACGCGAACGGGAGAATGATTTCTTTGTCATGGGGACCGAGATGACTGATATGGGGACCTTGAAGAAGAGATTGAAGTTTTTCGTCATGTTTATGTCCTCCAAACTTGCCAAAGTATTTAATTCACTCTTGTTTATAATTTTAAACCTTTCATTTACCTTTTCTGTGTTAGCTTCTACGTATCACATTCTTCGATAAGAAAGTGGAGAATTTCTTCTTGAATGTGGTGCGTAGTACCGTTGAATACCGCGAGAAGCACAACATTGTCCGTCCTGACATGATCCACCTCATGATGGAGGCACGCAAAGGACGTCTCCAACATGATAACCAGGAAAATGGAAAGGATACAGGTTTTGCTACAGTGGAAGAGTCAGCAATCCATGTTAATAAAGCATCGAAACAAGAGATCACATTAGAAGTTATGACCGCTCAAGCCTTGCTCTTCTTTTTTGGAGGGTTTGACTCAGTCGCCATCTTGATGTGCTTCAGTGTTTATGAACTGGCCCTCAATCCGGATATTCAGAACCGTTTACTGGAGAAAAACCTCGAAACTTTAAAGCAATGTGGTGGTCAACTCACATGTGAGGCACTTTTGGGTATGAAATACATGGATATGGTTGTTGCAGGTAAGTTTTCTTCTATTTCGATAAAGGGCTCACTTCCTCTTTGGGACTTTACTAAGGTACTTTACTTAACGTATAGTAGACCCTACTGGATGGAATAGCGAAAGCCGTTTACAGAAATTTGAGCATTGCTGACGGTAACACTCTCACGAACCAGATATCAAAACACGGTTTTCACTATTTCGACCAGAAAGATTACTATGTACTAAATATAACCAATAATAATGTTTTCTCTACAGAAACCCTGAGAAAATGGCCTCCTGGTAACGCAGCTGATCGGCTTTGTGTCAAAGACTACACCATCGAGCCTGCAACTGCTGATGAACCAAGGATCCACTTGAAGAAAGGCGATCGTATTTGGCTACCTTATTATGGCATCCATCGCGACCCGAAGAACTTCCCTGAACCAGAGAGATTCGACCCCGAACGCTTCAGTGAGGAGAATCGCGCGAATATCAAACCCTACACATACTTCCCCTTCGGTTCTGGTCCACGTAACTGCATCGCGTCTAGGTTTGCTCTTCTAGAGTCGAAAACTGTCCTATTCCACTTGTTAAGCAAATATGAAGTGACAGCAATCGAAAGGACTCCAATTCCTCTAACCTTGAAGAAAACGGGATTCACTTTGAATGCTGAAGACGGATTTTGGATTGGATTCAAGCCTATCACAACTTCTACGTGAACATGTCTTATTTTTTAGTCTTAGGATTTAGATCAACACTGTCAGCTATTGAATACTGGTGAATAAACCGAATTATCAGGTTTTTATAACAAAAAATCCTGAATAGAAATGGACGGGAAGGTCCACAAAATCAAGCTACAACAGTTTCAAGGCTTTAACACATCTGAGTCTTTATATCTACCTTACAACCGGACTTGTGTGATATCTATCTACATGTGCAAACATTTTGTAGTGCAACTAGGCGATAATAAATATACAATATACAATAACATCTGAAAATATTTGCTAGCTATTCTTATTGTTAATACTGTTGTAAATATATATTAATCTTAATATCACAGCTAGTGCCCCGCACTTCCTAATAATACATAGTTACATCTACACTTTCGTCACTGGTGCATTTCGCAATAACCCTTTATGGGTAAACCGCGGCTTTAGAATCTTGTTCCAACTACGAAACGTCTTATACGAAAACACCCACAGTGTCGAGAAGATAATGCTAAGATATCTGGTACACACCTTGAGCAACTCCACATATAACGAATCGGAAAAGTAACACAACACGCTGATTAGCAGCGGGGTAGAAATACCGAAACTAATTACTCCTAATCGGTAAATCAGCCGCTCCAACTTGTGTGGTGACCGACCTGCATAGACCAGCGCAGCACGCACACTGCGAAGTCCTTGCGAGGTCAACACAGCAAGTACCATGCCGAGGACCACGATGAACACTTGTGCTTTGGTCAGGACCAAGCTGCTCATCTCGCAGAAGCCGGAGAATGAGTTCGCTTTGTAGCTGTTGAACACCAGCACATGCACGATTGGTACTCCCGAAAGGCTCCAGACGATGGAATGTACACGTGCGGCTATCTTCTCGATGGCTTCCGTGGACCACTCCTTGGAGGCACTCAGGTACCAAACATAGCTGAAGGTACACCACCAGAGGGCGTACGCGAAGTCGAAGTAAGTATGGAGAAGCACGAATAGAACACATGCGCGTCCGTCAGCGCACGACAAGGTAGATAATGTCCACTGGGCGAAATACAGAAGACTAGAGAAGAGTCCGCAGACAGTCAAATACAGAATCGGACGTGCCGGCCACCGGAAGCGTTTGGGTTGGATGACGAATGTCAGCAGAGTGAAGACTACCACCACTATAGCGAGGATACTCCATGTGAGGATCCAGACTTCCACGACTAATTTGTCGTCGCTTGCGGAGTCGTACTTGATTGGGACTTGGATGCAATTGCCTCCCACGCGCACTGTGTTGGCAGGACACTTCTTCTGAGCGCGGTTCGCCATTAGGGACGAGGTCATGTACGCGTTCGTGAATGGATCGTCATCTTCGGGGGGTTGCTGCATACACAGATCCGGAGGTTCTGGAAAACTACATAAACAGATGGAATCAATATCTATTTTGTATTTGCAGATGTTTATGTCGATAACTTGAAGATATAACCTTACCTAGTGCAATTCAGTTGATAGAACGCTGCTTTCTCGAGGGCATCTGCACAATCCAGGCTGACTTCTTCACACAGACCTTTACAAGCCGGAACTGCTCCTGGGACATGTTCTGAGCATAGAGGTATGTAAAGGGAACATACAAACAGACGCAGGAATGGCGAACATTTGCTCCCTAGCAAATCATCCAATTTTCGTAACTGCAAATAAAAAAGACATTAGTAAATCGGGGAAGTACCACTACCAATTTATTCATATTTTTATCAAGCGTTTCTGGGTTATGGCATTTCCTTTTTTGAGGTTATAAAATAGCTTAATTAGGGGCTATCTTCCTATGTGCTCGTTTATAAGAGTTCTAAAGCTTGCTCTAAAGTTTCAATTAGTTAATATTTACGTTTAACGTAATTTACTCTATAGGCAGTAGAGATTTTTACGAGAGGTATGGTTTAAAGATTTCTTGGATGACCGCTCAAGCCTTGCTCTTCTTTTTTGGAGGGTTTGACTCAATCGCCATCTTGTTGTGTTTCTGTGTTTATGAACTGGCCCTCAATCCGGATATTCAGAACCGTTTACTGGAGAAAAACCTCGAAACT
Source organism: Tetradonia laticeps (assembly GCA_025400035.1). NCBI lineage: Eukaryota > Metazoa > Arthropoda > Insecta > Coleoptera > Staphylinidae > Tetradonia > Tetradonia laticeps. The sequence goes on from JAODVP010040451.1 coordinate 14,213, forward strand.
TTAAAGCAATGTGGTGGTCAACTCACATGTGAGGCACTTTTGGGTATGAAATACATGGATATGGTTGTTGCAGGTAAGTTTTCTTCCGTTTCGACAAAGGGCTCACTTCCTTTATGGGGATGGTACCTTACTTATAGTATAGTAGACCCTACTGGATGAAATAGCGAAAGCCGTTTACAGAAATTGGAGCATTGCTGACGGTAACACTCTTACGAACCAGATATCAAAGAACGGTTTTCACTATTTCGTCCAGAAAGATTACTATGTACTAAATATACCCAATAATAATATTTTCTCATCAGAAACCTTGAGAAAAAGGCCTCCTGGTAACGCAGCTGATCGGCTTTGTATCAAAGACTATACTATCGAGCCTGCAACTGCTGACGAACCAAGGATCCACTTGAAGAAAGTCGACTACCTTATTATGGCATCCATCGCGACCCCAAGAACTTCCCTGAACCGGAGAGATTCGACCCTGAACGCTTCAGTGAGGAGAATCGCGCGAATATCAAACCCTACATATACTTCCCCTTCGGTTCTGGTCCACGTAACTGCATCGCGTCTAGGTTTGCTCTTCTAGAGTCGAAAACTGTCCTATTCCACTTGTTAAGCAAATATGAAGTGACAGCAATCGAAAGGACTCCAATTCCTCTAACCTTGAAGAAAACGGGATTCACTTTGAATGCTGAAGACGGATTTTGGATTGGATTCAAGCCTATCACAGCTTCTACGTGAATCTGTCTCATTTTTTAGTCTTAGGATTTAGATCAAAACTTTTAATCAATGTCAGCTATTAAATACTGGTGGATAAACCATTTAATTACTTTAGTAAATCGGAGAAGTACCATTACCATTTTGTTCATATTTTTTAAGCGTTGCTAACCGTTAACTGTACCCAAAAAAGACCGAAATCCAAACGATTACAGTAACCGTTATTGCTGGGCGGACCGGAACCGAAACGTCTATACTCTATACTAATACATAAACCTGAATAGTTTGTTTGTTTGAACGCGCTAATCTCAGGAACTACTGGTTCGAATTGAAAAAT
>JAODVP010040562.1:0-15253 GCA_025400035.1 Tetradonia laticeps
TCTCAATTTCTCAATTTCTCAATTTCTCAATTTCTCAATTTCTCAATTTCGCAATTTCTCAATTTCGCAATTTCTCAATTTTGCAATTTCGCAATTTCCCAATTTCTGAAATTCTCAATTTCTCAATTTCTGAAGATGCAAAGAATCTATTGCACACAATTAAAATGATGACTCGCACGGAAAGAGGTACGTCGCGGGGAAAATAATTTGAAGAAAGTTGTAGGATAATTGATTTTCTCATAGCTTCAGGTTCAACAAACTATTTTGGATAAAGTTACCATCTTTTGAGGAGCTATATCTCGGCTCCTATTTGTCCAACATAATTAAGTCTTAAATGCTTAAGTGTTGGACACATTCAATTGGTAATTTTATCAATATTGAGTAAATCATAAACGTTCGATTCCGTTGTAAAGGCTAGGTTTCTGAATTCCATTGCTACGCCGATGCAAGTTATGAAGCAAAAAAGCAATTTGATGGATTCTGTGAGCTCGTGGCTTTGCAATTCCATAAACTTATGATTTTAATTAATTTATTCTATGTAAAGCTGATTTATATTGTACAATATTTCAAATTTTCTAAATATGTGCAATTTCCTATTCTCTACTAGTTCATAGTTCCTGTAATTGTGACACACGTTGTGCTTTTGTTCCATTCATACCAGTGCTTGGGAAAAATTCTCTGGTGTTCAGTAGGCGATTTAACACGTGTATATAAATTCTGGTAGTGAATTCTGAGCTTTAGCTACAATAGCTACGATAGTTACAAAATAAATTTTGAAAAATGAAAGTTTGTTTAGTTGCGAGTTTATAAATGCGACAGAGCGCGAGGTAAGGCATCTGTACGATATTCCAACATTTATAAGTTCTTTTGTAATTAGCGCAATTTTGTAACACATGATCAATCACCTACTCAATAACCATGAATGTTTTCGAGCACTGAGGTAAAGTAAAAGCAAGATTCAGAGCCTTCAAACCCCTAAAATTTGCCATTTAGGTAACTTTTGTCCTAAATAACTTTTTCTTTCCTTACAGTGAAAAGGAAAATCCTTTGGGCTTTGTAGTCAGGGCAACTCCAACACAAAAGTCCTTATTTTTCATTAATATTGTCTGTTATTTGGAATTAAAATTTTCCATCCAATATAAAGGGAGACCAGAGCTTAATAGGATTCCTAATATAATTCGGAAGCTTGCAAATAAATATGTATATATTATAGTGCGGAACTGTTCATTAATGTGTGAAGAATGATTTAACATCAGCTGGATTGATCTAATTTTAGATGTGTAATATTGATGTATTTGGCGATGAAAGCATATTTGTCTGTTTTGGCTGGATAGCGGGATAAACCGCAATATTGAAACTTTGGTTTCAATTTTATATTTGGTATGAAAATTTATGTGACTGTAAAGTATTCTTTGAAAATTTGAATTTACGTACTTTTTCAATAAAATCTTATACAAAATGGCTTGAATTTTGTGGTTATAAAAATACCCCTACAAACCATTCCCAGGTATGTAGCTTAAATACGTCAGCTTTCCAAAATGATTTAAAAATTTGCGGTTGCTGGTTTAAAAAAGCGCGACTTTTTTAATCCATTCTATTTATTCTGTTTGTTTGTACTGCGGGCTAAGTTTTTGTCGGTTTTGGCGCAAAATTTGTCTTTGCTCTTTAAGGTTTACGATTAGAACGTCTGGCGGTTATTGCCAAAAAGTTTTTTGCTTTACATATTCCGACTCTCTTAACCTACATCAAACATTCGCGAATTCCCGAAGGAAAAAATGCTCGAAGAAGCAGGCTGAACGATCCGAACGTGAGCGTCTGCCAATAATTGTCGATTATAATAGATAAAAAGTCCAGAGATAAAAATCGAAATTGCTTAAATCACAAAAACAGTAATAGACTAAATAAACGCAGATGAACGCAAACAAATCCGAGGCAATCCAAAGAAATGCAAAGAAAATATTTTCGCAGTAAATTACACACCTCCGAACTTTAACTGAAGTTAGACTTAACTCATTGTCGTTTAAGTCCTCCTCTTCCTGAAACCCTTCTACATCCTTCCATATAAAACTCGTTCGTCTATATTGTGTATATTGTTTATATTGTCCACTTGTTCGACGGCTCGACGCGCGCATTGCTGCACTTTGTTTGGAGCTCGGAAGTTTGTTCGGTTGGCGTTCGCAGTTTTATTTACGCATTCGCGCCTCCAAATATAGTTTTCGAAAGCGACAGCGACGCACGCGCGCAGGTGTGTGCTGATGTTTTGTGTTTTGCTGTGTTCTGCAATGGCATAATACTGCGCATTGTTTGCGCCGTGTGAAAAATCACGCGCGCGCTTTAGGGAAACGCCACGTGGCTGCGCGGAAGTTTTCCCAGCGCGATGCACACGACACGCGTCGATACAACAATGGGAATTCTCATTCTGGAGGAAACTTTATGTTTATTTATTTATCTGTTCATTTGCTTATTTAGCAACAAGGTGAAATTCAATCCTGTAACCTCGGCAACTTTGTTTCTCTTGCAATTTTTGTTTTGCATCGGTTTAAATAACAATACGGGTGTTCCATCATGTTATCCAGTCGTTTTGCATGTCGTGACAACTTGTTACATGATTTTGGGTAGCCGACGATGAGAACAAGACGATGCGGCGAGTGCATCCGAATGAAAGTGACAGCTAACAAAGTTATTGGATTCAATTTCCACTCAAACGAACTTGAAAACTTCTTCACTTATTAACACTTCATTTGTTACTTCTCTGTACTACACAGTACTTGATAATTTCAGTTAGTTTTATTTACATTTACATGCAGTTTTCAGTGCGCGTTTTTTGCTTTGAATTTTAATTTTGAATTTGCAGTTGTTCTTGTTTTTTCTAGTTAGTTTTCTGTTTCGTATTTCACGTTTCGTGCTTCACGTTCCACGTTTCATATTTCACATTTGAAGAGCTGTGGAAGCTCTGATCGCGACATTGACGTGTGTGTCATGTCCGATATTGCTTTTCGCTTACTCTGTTGTTGTGTTGTTGCTACTGCCTACATGCCTACAATAGGTACTAATATACCTATATTGGTTTGAAGATTGTATCGCGAAAACTGTCCCAGCTCATCACATCACGAAGTTATTAGCTCGAAAGGAGCTCCAAGCTTCTAAAGACCATAAGACTCTAAAGACTCTAAACACTCTAAAGACTCTACAGAATGTAAGCCCATCTTACGGCGTCAAGCAGGATGTCTACCCGTTATAGCAGGACGCAATCAGCTGGAAGATGATCGGGTGCAACTAGTTACTTGTAAATAGTAACCCTTGAAGTGTTGCGTTTAACTTTTTTGTCACTTTTGACGTGATAGATTTATTCACGTCAGAAAAAAGTTAAAATTGGAATACAGCAGGACAAAACCTATTCTAACAACATCGGGGATACAGTTACAAGATTTAAAATTAGTATAAATTTTGACGTATGTGAAATGCATAAATGATCGATCCCGAAAATCTCGAAAATCTCGGGATTGTGGGTTCAAAAAACTTGCCGGGATCCCGGGATTGATATTCCCAATAGCATTTTAAGTATATGCTCCCAAATAAAGTTAATCCCGTTCATTATTTAAAAAAAATGTTGCTTTTGTGTTTATTTGAAAACCTTTCTGTAGAAATGGAAAATAATCCTGCGTGAATTTAAGGATTCCTTTTACTATGGTGCGTTTCCATTAAAATTTTGGTCTCGTCACCGTAGTTTTTCGATCTTTGCAGTGGCATTTTTGAGTAATATTACATATGAAATTTTCAAACGTTTTTAGGTATTTTTTTGATTTCTTGTTTGTATACACTCGGACTCGATTATAACGAAAGTCAAGGGACTCACGATTTATGTTCGTTGTAAGAGAGGTTTCCTAATAAGAGAGGTGGTCAAAAATCTCAGCAAACTATTCCTATACTGCCCTTTTAGCTAGGATTGGGATGATTTCGAAATTTGAAAGTATGTTGATATAATAAACAAAGAAAAACATGGCCTAGTGAAGGAAGTCTATAAAAAGTCTCACAAAAACAAGTTCGTTGTATGCGAGGTTCCTTCGTTTTAAACCGAATTTAGTCCCATATACTTAACATTGAACCAACCATGTCCTTCAATTTTCTTTGTTAAATATGAGTTCTTCGTGAAGTCCGAGTGCGTTGTAAGGGAGTCTGCTGTAATTGTATATTCGTAAAGAAAATCGAGCGATGTATTAGAAAACAATCTGAAAAGGTAAACGTAATGAGTGTGTCTTAAAAAATAAAAATGAAGTGCTGAATTTCAACATATACATCACCTACTATAGTAGAGTCGCACTAATTCAAACTCCTCGTAATTCGAAACTTTCGGTAGTTCGAAGTGCAAATTTGTCCCTAGAGATTAAATTGCTAGATAAAATTACTAATTTGATACTCTTGGCAATTCGAAGTTTTTTGCTTGTCCCGCCAACTTTGAATTATCGAGAGTGTACTGTACTGAGTTTTAGAACGTTAATTGCTGCAGATTTACTTACTCAAGACGAAACGAATTTGTGACGTAATTTCATAATCTAGTGAAGTGTGTTGTGGTTTTCAAAATATTTATTTTTGTAGATTTGAAGAGCATTTCAAACGAAATTCTTACTAGGTCGTGGAAAAATATGAATGCATATAAACTGTAAATATTATCTTATTGCAATTCCTCTATGTACTTCTGTAGCACTGAGGAATTTTAAGTAAAAAGTTAAGTTTTGTGTCAAAATATATTACGATTGAAAGTTTTGGAAGTAAATTTAATATTATAATTAATAAAATTTTGTACTCCAATATTATTTAGGTTCAAATGTTAAAAAAACCACAGCAGGGCTCGATTCCCAGTCATAGAATATCTTTTCATTAAGCATTTGAACCTAAATAATATTGGAGTATGAAATTTCATTAATTATAATGTTTTATGTCAAAGTATACATAATTGTTCCAGTTAATATAGACTAGACTATATTAGTACGAGTCGTCATTTTAAAACTTATAGTGATAACTAACATGTATTCCAGTAAATTTGTCGTCGAAAAGTATGCGTCAACTGTGGTAGTTCTGATTTTTGCAGATTTGTTGATGATGTTGATAGAATGAATAATCCAAGTTTGTGATCTCGAATCCTGAACGCAACTTTGTCAAAAATCGAAAAAATTGAACTTTTATCCACTTTTAGCGATTATGACCTTAAAGGACTAGCTTTTGAAAAAAACTTTTTAGGGAATTTTTCAAGTGATGCAAAATTATCTATAAACTCAATTGTTTCCGAGATTAAGCATTTCATAGTTTATCACACAACAATTATCTCATTCACACCCTTTAATATTAGTGTAGTTTACTTTACTTTACTAAAATTAGTCTACTTTAAAAATATCATAATAATGTTTATTCAAAAGCTAGTTCTTTTGGGTCATAATCTCTCTTTTAAAAGTTGATAAAAGAACTATGAAACAGTTGGCTTCGAGGCTTGAGGTCACAAATTAAATTCCACATTAAATCAACATCATAAACAAGTCTGACCAAATCAGAACTACCAGATTTCACTGCTATGCGTAAAATTACTAGGACTATTGTATCAATCAACTACAACCAAACTTAAATTATAAAAGTGGATTGCTAAATGATCTAAGAATACATTACGATAAATGAAAACCGAGACACATCTCGCAAAGTGGAAGGGATAGCGCCACTGTTTTGTTGATATTTTACTATATATAGAGTTGTGAAACTGGCATATATTGACTTGAATATGTATAAAATTGAAATATAGAGAGGTAATCAATGTAACAAATACAAGGGATACAGTTTGGCATTACCTAGCGAGGTCCATTAGAGCGGCGCTATTTTGCTCGGGGTTATGTTTGAATCCACCAATGACATTCGTTAAAGTTAATTGACAAATCCAACAAATCTATCTAAATCGTTAAAACGAGTGTACCGAAATCAAGGGATACGGTTTGGTATTATAGCTCCGAAAGTATCTACTCCTAGGTGAAGCTGGAAAGAAATCATTACGTGCAATTAGAATGCTGCCACATCACGAGTTGTGGAAGGGGAAATACCGCCATTTTGATGATTTTTGACGGTATATCGAAATTTGTATTTGCTATAACTATTGACTCAGACAAGGTACGACTTCCGGGAAAGTTTTAAATGATAGCTTTAGTAAAAATCTATCTATTGTCAATAAAATATTAATTTAAAGTATTGACGGTGATTTTATAAGGTGTTAGAATGAAAGAAATTAACAAACATTTTACGGTACGCAGTATAATTCTAGATTTACCCAAGACGAAACGAATTTGGGAAGTAATTTTATAATCTATATTAGATTACCTAGAGGAGAACATAATATACATTTTTGTGGAATTGGTGAACTTTTGAAGCGAAATTTTTGCTCTGTTCTCGGAAAATAAATTCCACTATGTACTTCTGTGGGATTATGGATTTTAATACTGAAAGTAAATTTTGATTAAAACTATAGAAAATTGTTCCAACTATGCCGCGTGCCGCCACATTAAAACCTAATGATAGCAAACTCGGTTTTAGCGTTATAAGTTTGAATCAATCCTCTATATCCGATCTTAAATTATATAACTACTATAAAAGATGTAAAAATTCATTACGATATTTTTTAATGATTTTTTAATGATTAACTTAATTTAACTTCAGTAATGTTAGCGAAATGTTAATGTAATGTTTATGTAATGTTAATACAATGTAAAAACCGGTAACAAGCAATTTGTGCGTCCCAAAAAGGCCCTCGTCGCATTTATTTGTCCAGCAGCTCCTCCGCAGCTTATATGCCAACAGTCAGTCAATCAGTATGCATTCCAAACCCTCAAATCCTTAAATACACGTATAACAAAGTAGATGCTAAACGGCAACCAATTGTTGGTTGCCCCGGCGCTCGCTGTAACGAGTCCTTCGCGGAGCTTTTGCCTGCTTCTCACGTTCTTGCCTCGCCGAACTGAAACCTTCGCGATTTGCGATTCGATGCGATGCCATCAATGTCCACGCATCTACAGATTCCACAGATTCGCGAATCAAACCCAAATCCGCCGACGCACGTCTGTTTTTATTCATGCGACCGCCACAAGTATGTGCGCATCGCAAATTGTCCGCTTTAGAACCAGTGGTCCCAGGTTATATACGTGTAGTAACATTGGTATTGTTCGGCGGCGGCGTGTAATATCTTCGATGCAGATGCAGAGATGCAGATACCCATGGACATGCATCATGCATGCGATGCACCGGCCGCGACTTTCTTTCCCATTGTGTGCGCGCCGCAGGGCGCGAGCTTAAAGCTTCACGACGTCCATGTTTACCAGTTATCGACTTTGCCAGTTACCAAGTTAGATATTGGTTCAAACATTCTTAAATTACAAAAATTATATATACATAAATATTATTTAATTATAGTTTGTGTGTTTTCATAGCTTTGATCGCTAATATTCGCGCTTTTCTTATGTATTATCTATGCAGAATTAAGTAAGTGCCTTAACTAACTACCCCGAAGTTCGTTTTTGTGACATGGACGAATCGATGTCGGATAATTAATGATCTGAATGCATTAGCGGCAGGCAAAAATAGCTTTGGCTTCTTTTCTTTACGCCATTAAACACTCGAGTTACTATTTCCTGACTAGAGATGTCGTTACCGTTTCTTGTCATTCTGACAGTTATGACAGTGCACATTTCTAATTACATACTTTCCTTTAATGGATTGAACATTCAATACAATAAATGTTAAAGTAAAGAAATTTGAACTGAAAAAGAATTTCTTCCCACTTGTTATGATTTATTTCAGGTTTATGGATGGAAAGGGTGATGATTTGTCAAGTTTCTCTCACTCAGTGCATTCTCCAAGTTTGCGCAGCGAGGCTGTGATAAGTAAAGCAGTTGATTTGATAACATAATTGAGATTTGGCGTGAAAAAACTGAGCGCAAATGCCGAGCATCATTTGTCCGCGTCCGGCGCACTCGTTCGCGGATGAGAAAAACGCGGCGAACATATCGAAATGTCAGGGATATAAATGGAAGCCAGCGCTGAGTGGAAACTGAAAAACTGTTCGTGTTGTGTGTGCATTTGTTTTGCATAGAACAAATCAACGGTTTACACATTACAACTGTTTTTATTGGCCAGAAACGGAAAAATTGGATGAACTTCAGTATCAGAGCTGCATTTACAGCACAAGTTTATCTGATGAAAGTTTAAATGAAGGATGTGCACCTAGCTGCTCATCAAAAGGAGCAATGATTAAGTTTACGTTATTAACTTTGAGAGGACATTAAAGGAAGCAGAAGTTTCAGGTTGAAGTTAGTACTTGAATAAAGGACAGGACACATTCATCAAGGATTAATTCGAGGATATGTTTATCCTCCTTAGATGATGAACTTCTTAGTTCTAACCTCTAAACTCGCTTTTCTCTATGTCAAATTAGCTCATAATCAGTTAACATACAATCAGGTTATGGTGGAGTCATCCTCTACTCGTACTAATACATAATTAGAATCGAGTAATTACTCGCGGTCATTTTCACAGCATGCGCACAATTGTTCCGCCGCGTTTGGACCTCGCGTCGATGCATCAACGCCGCATGACCATTGTGCGCGTAATTAATATTCGTGCGCCGAAGAAGTTCATTAAAACTCCTTTCAATGCCACAGTATTCATTATACGTCAGGTCTCATGTCATTATGGATCGACTTCATGAACTTCCACAAAATTCCACAAGGTCCATATTGTAGATTAGGTTAAGCAGACACATATTTAAGGTTAAGAGTGGTAGTGATTCGAGGTTATGTTGCTATGCGTGGCACTTCAGTGTCGGCAGGGAGAAAACGGAGATGATTTTCTAGGGCTGTGGGGAATTCCGCGTGAAAGGAAACGCACTTTGCTGTTATTACACAAAAGTACGCATTGCAGCAGTGACAGGATTTGCAGTAGGGTTTTAGTTGCGAGTGTAAAGGGAGCGCACACCCTAATGCCATCGACGTGTCAATGACGCGGCGTGGAGTGACAACTCGTGTGATAATTATCACGCGATGATTTTGAATTTTTCATCATGGGCCCATAACCTCTTACAGAGCAGTTATATAAGCAGTTTTATATGGGAATTATCTACTAAAATGAGTTGTACTTAATAATAATAAAATCTGCTGATGGAAGAATATGAAACCCTAGATATCTAGATGTATTAATTGAGGTTGTGTTGTCTTGAGAATGGGGGAAATAGGGAATAATGCGCGAATGGTTGACCTGGTTTTCTCGGCTCGCAGGATTACGCGTGTGCATGCACTGAGGGTGGCAGAAGTGCATCGCACATCAAACGCGCCGGCGAAAATGCGTGCGACGCAGGACGCCGGATTAATTCCGTGCGCCGCCGCCCCCATCCCAACGCGTTGCCAACTCTTTAACGCCCTGCATCCCGTTTGATCTACGATTCTGCAAGCTGCACGGTGCGAGCCGCACTCGTTATCTTAGCTTGGCTGCGCTGGACGATTTCCAGTGTGGGTGACGATAAAACATAACCTCTAATATTGTTCCAACCATAGTATATACACATAATTTTAATATAATCATCCAGGATCTAAACTGGGGACATAAAAATATGACACAGTTTCTTATGATTCATTGAAAAGTCATGATTAAGCCTACTTTTCTATTAATACGTGGAGCCATAATTCACCAAGAATAGAATGTAAATGGGCGGTTAGGGGGTGGTAAGAATGGGATGTGCTATATTTACTGCACCCTATTCCCATCTACCCACCCCCTTTACCATCCCACACATGTCAATCCATCTCAATCCGCTCCCTAGTCTTTAGCCTTTCATAATTTTAATTCTACATCTCCTCTGCTCCTTGCTGGCGTTCCTGCACGTTGGGGAGCATGTTCTGCGTACCGGGTGGCACACGTGCATGATGGTGGAAGCTCTTGAAAATAATGAAGAGTAGAGGGTCACAACTGCACACTACATACTACAAACTACACACTACACAAGTTTTAGCCCTTTTTAACGTCCCTTCCGTCTTCCTCTTCCGTCCCTGTCCTTCCCACTATTCCAACCGGTCTTTTCTAACCTAACTCTTTGACGTTGGAAACAGGGGACGCGTGCATTCAACCCGAGGGTGGCTGCTGCAAGGGCCATAAGTCGATATGCGAACCAAGATGGCGGCTGTCGATTGCGGGGATGGATGGTTGCATGGATGAATGACTCTGCATGGGCGAAGACTTCCCGCATACAAGAAGGCCAATCATGGACGTTGCCGAAGAGCGGCCATGTTGTTGATTCGCTCGTCCATTGTGATCAGGAGCTGCCTACAAAATGTGCTGTCCTTGTTTAAATTAGCCTATATTCCAATGGCTTAACATAGACTTAAGTTTAGGTTAATAAATGAAGCTATCTTATACTACAAGGCCACGGAAGGAAGACCTGCAAGGTCTCCGTGGAATGTCTCCTGTTCTCTTGAGGTGTCGCTTCTTTACAACTTTATCTGTATAATTTGATGGCTTGATGGCATTGATGTCTTTGATGGCTGGAACCACCAACTACTTGAGATTGGTGAAGTCGACTGTGAATCTCAAGCTTGTACGACTTCCTTTCGTCCCTGCGTGAGGAATCTTCTTCGCTTCTCTCCTCCCTGGCCTTCTTGCCCACGCAATGCATGCCGCAGAAGTGTATCGAGTATCGAATGTCGTCGCCGCCATAGTGCGGTCCGAAATTCGATCCGAATCCTTTTAATTGATCGCGATAAACATGGCGTAAAAGGTGTCAAGATGGGGCATGCCGCTTGGCTGTACAAACGCATGCCACGCACTAACAGAGACGCGGAACTGGCAGAAGAAAAAGTATTCCAACACAAAACGGCTGCAGTTGGACGGATTGCTGATGTTGGACGTGTTGGACGTGTTGGAAGGAAGGACGCGTTACGCCGCCGTCGTTGCTGACTGCGGGACGTATGTGTAAAGTGTGTAAAGTGTGTAAAACAGAGGAACACGCCTGAGTACAATCATAATGGACGTGCATTGTCGCGGTGACATTTGAGACGACGGCGACATCCGCTCTCGCGTTTTGCTGTGCCCGCCGGCGGCCATGTGTGAAATGCACGAAATACAGAGAACGCACAGTGCATTAAAGTTTTAACGCATTCGCATAGGAATTAAGTAGGTACGTATAACTACATAAGTATATATTTTGCACATCTTGTAAACGTGCTTTTATTCTATAGTATTTTCACTACAATTATATTATTTAGAACTTTACTGTTCTTATAGTATGCTATTAATTTGTGATTTCACAAATCATTTTTATTTCACAGTACTTAATGTTTTTTAAGTGGTTTTAACTTTATGTAAGTATTTGCATAAATACTTCGTACGATCATAAATAAATTATTTCGTAGGTCATACATGATGTGTAATACATGATGCGACATCTGTCGGAGGCCGGAAGGAACATAAATAGGAGCTTGAAACAATAATAAACAGGATGACCAGATCTCCTGTATTTCCCGGATTCTCCCGTATTTTGGCCCATTTTTAGGCGATTCCCCGGCTGAATTTGCCTCATCTACATTGGACGACCATACACCGCAAGAGGCACTGCCATCGCGCGTGAAGTGCGTTAAGCATAAGAAGATAAGAAGCAGAAATTAAGTAATCAAAGTCAATCGAAGCTATTACACTGGGTGAGATAAAATACCGGGTAGTGATAATATAATAATAATTTAAAAATAAACAATTAAAAAAGGAAATAAAGTTATTTCAGAATCAGTACCCTACAAGTTTCTTGAATCGGAAGTAATAACAGAAATATGCCAAATATTCGCTAATGAATCGTTGCATATAGTAGTACAACTGATGGAGGGAGAGAGGAGGATGATGTGGGAGAAAGAGGGAGAGATTGGGTGTACCGTATATGGGAATTCGGGGAAGAGGGCAGTGTGATTGTGTAAAAGCGAGGGAGGGATGGAAGATAATAGAGGATAGGGAGGAACAGCTGGTAGACGGATGAAGGGAAATGGCGCCAGTACTTGAGCTACAGCGAAGCGTAGCCAGGTCTACTAGTGTCTATATATTCTACACAATTACATGCATGCTTAATAGCGTTATGTAGAACATCATTAGAGCAAGGGGTTTCAGAATTCTTTTGTTGTCTTTATTTAACAGAGCCATAACTGAATTATACTGGCAATAATTGACATTGGCACTGTCAGCACAATATGATGATATATTACAACGCTCAAGTTGGATAACTTTAGAGAGGCAATTATTATTAGTTTATGGATATCAATTGTAGTTTCTTCGGATTGCTCTTAAAATCCAATAATTTGATTTGCATTCCTCTATTTGGTTCAAAATATCTTACAACAATTGAAAAGATTTTCCTGTTTAAGTGATTGGAGGCGTCTATTATGTAACACCTCCAAAAAATCATTCACACTGTTTGGGGCTAGTACATTCTTAACAAACAGTTTAGCTTTTGTTTGTCCACAAGAGATTTTCTAGAAGACAGCAGAATTATTGAATATGTTCTTCGAAAGCTTGATAGCACAGTCCATGTTCCTGTAGCTGAGATTGTGTCTTACCGTATTGTAGGTCAATACAAGGTCACTTACAACAATTTTCATTTCAGTATTATTTAAACGATGGGCGGGACTTTTAGTTTGCTTTGGTGGCCTGCAAGATATCGAGAAATTAACTTTCAAAATGGAAGAATTTGAAATAGATAGAATACATATTATAATATCCTCCAAATTTATTTGGATACTTAACTGCAGTTTTTAATATGTTGCACACAGTCGTTGTTACCACCATGAGCAATACTAACTTCTCTTTTATAAAGTACACAGTTGGCTTTATATACATTATCTTCCCATTTCGAAAGGTAAGAGATTGCTAGCTTCATCATCACTCCTCATTATTTTCACAAAACTGCTCAATAGATAACGTTTCAATTGTCCCTTCTGTACTACACGCGTTTAGAGAAATTGTAGCGATATAGAATCAATACCTGCTCGCGAAATTCCAATTGTGTAAGTATAATAAATAATTTTTTAAGAAAATGCGGGAGAAACACACCGACAATAAAAATAAATACGGGAGCCGCGAAATCGCTAAAAATAGGCTAAAATACGGGAGAATCCGGGAAATACGTGAGACCTGGTCACCCTGATCTAAACTGAGCTTAAATATTTATTCAAGATGAAGAATTTAGGTTTCTCGCATTTATTTTCAAAAGTATAAGTACTATCATTAGAAAGGTCAAAATATATCTATGTAGATAATAAAATTTCTTACAATTAAGGGGTTACCCTTTTTTGGTACTACTAACCATTTGAGAGATAATCGCATATCGAAGTTTTGTATATTCACGCGCCCGTAACAAATTGAATTTACTATATACCTAAAGTGTCCACAATATTAAAACTATGGATTGTTTGGATGCGGTAGTCACACAGAAAGAGACTACAACTCTATACGTTAAGCTGACATGCAAAATATTTCATTATCATTAATGGATTTGAGAATAAGCATTTATTTCTAACGAGTGTTTTGCAATACTTGCAGTAATGCAGACGGACCACAAATTTAATATGATTCTAAATGACACAGGTACGTTCATATAATACAATATTAAAGATCAACTCTTCCGTTTTAAGCTCACATGCAAAAACTGGAGTTTTCACTTATGGTGCTCCAGATAATTACTGCTTTTCCTCAACATCTGTTTCCAATACTTGCAAAAACGCGCAATTGCGGTCTCGGGGAGAGTAAACTGTAATACTTTAAGTTGATATGCAAAATACATCATTATCATTAATGTGTTTCAGGATAATTACTTATTTATAACGACTGTTTTGCAATACATACTTGCAATAATGCGCAAATAGGACCATAAATTTCAAATGCTTCTAAATAATATAGCTACGTGCAAATTGTGCAGTATTAAGGTGAAACTCTTCCACTCTAACTGATAGGCAAATTACCGTGTTATCACTTAGGATAATTGGTTCATTCTTATACATGTTTTGTAATATTGTCAAAAATGCTTAATTTTGATTGCCAGTTTAATTTGCTTCTGGTTAATGTCATTATATATCATAGTGTTATTAATAGTCTTGTAGAACAACTCTCCTCATATTAAGTTGTAAGAATAAATCTGCATCATCACCAACATTAGCTAAGATAAGCGCACTATCACCGAACATGTTTTCAAACATAATAATTAAGCCTTAGCTTAAATCGTGAATTGCGTGTACTTCTAATTCTTTTAATTGCATAACAATATCATCGTAAGAAAGAGCAACTCTTCAGCTTCATAAAATAATCAGTATAGCGAGTCTTATTTTAATTTTATTACTAGATTGATTTAGTCATTTGTAAACTGCAATCGCGATAACTCAGGAATGATGAGGCGTTCGAGGACTTTTCTATAGACTTATTACTACAGAAATTGAAGAAAACTGAAGTTTTCCATCTTTGATCTTGAAAAACACCGTAAGCTCAGCTCGGATCGTCGGCCATTTTAGACATTATTGTTGTAATGCTATTCTTAACATCTGCACCAGTGTTTCTCAACCTTTTGCGACGCATCGCCCCCTTACGCAGAATCTATCACTCTGCTACCATTGTAATTGTATTGATAATTTTAGTAAAGTGTAATAAATAGGTCCAACGTCATAGCAATATAGGTTGAGAAGCCATGATCTACACATATCCGAATTTATCCAGGTTTTGACCATTATATTCGGTATTTTGACTGGGCTATATAATTTTTAATTTGTAAAAGCTGATCGGTCCCAACTTTATGCTATAAATTGGGCCCGCATTTCTAGGTTATATTTTCCTGAACTCTTAATTCAAAAATTTGCAGATATGTGTAAGTCTTACACTTCCTGGGATCAAAATATTTGAAATATATTTCACCTAAAAAACCTATATGAGGGCTTAGATTGTCACTTAAAATAACCTAAACGGGCACTTTTCTTAACCTCAAATTGGGGTAAAAAACTTGAATCTGTTATATTACAACAGAACATCATTTACAACTTATAATTTTTAAAATCTAAAAAAGCCAATTTTGAGAGTTTAGAAAACCTAAACTGATTACACAGCCCAACAAAAAATTTTTTTTTTAAAAGGTCAGGGGTTTTTGAACTGATTTAGGGTAACTTCAATGCGCTGAATCCGAAAATGATCTTCATTTTGCTCTATCAGGTCAAGTTAT
>JAODVP010040673.1:0-15252 GCA_025400035.1 Tetradonia laticeps
TCACTTATGAATTCTATATTGCTGAAAAAAGATGGAATATTAGAAGTATGTCTTAAACTTCCTGCCATTCGATTGGTTGTTCAACTATGCATTTTACATGCAAAAATTCTAAAACTTTAACAATTTTTTGCGCAAAAATGAATGTCTCAACTGGAATATTTGAGGATGGTAAGAAATAAAGCAAAAAATTATTTTGAGTCACCCACTGTGTTATTAAAAAACAAATAAATATATTTTTTTGACCTAGTTTTTAATAAAGGGGGGCGGGGGGATGATTACGAAACATTGAAGCGGAAAGACAAACCGAAGAGGCAAAGGAAGAATATGGAAATTGTGAGTATCTATGGAGAGGGAGGGAGGAGAAAGGAAATGAAGAAAAAAAACAGAAAAGGGGCCCAGAAAGAGAGGGGGTTGAAGTATGGAGAGCAGTTTTTAATAGGGTTGTAGTGGAGGGAGATTATGAAATATTTATAGAGGAAAGAGAAATTGAAGGGGTATAAAGGGAGAGGATGAGAGCTGAAATGAAGTATGGAATGTCGGGGAATAAAAATGAGGTAGAAGAATCTAATTCTTCTTCTCCATAAGAGCGAAATTGAGGAAATGAAAATTTAAAATAAATGAGGGACACGGCGAAAGGGGTTAGCTTAAAGTAGGGGTAGGGGCTGACATAATAGAGAGAGAAATAGCAGGGGTTTGGGGGAATTAAATATCAACATTTAAAAATTGTATATTTTTGACCTAGTTAAAAACTCTAAAAGTTTAACAATTTTTTGCACAAAAATGAATGTCTGAACTGGAATATTTCAAGATTGCAAAAAATAAAGCAAAAAATTACGAATTTTTCTATACTACAATCAACCCAGCGGCATTTTGAGTCACCCACTGTGTAATTGGAACATTTTCGACTTATTGTTAGTGATGACAATTATCATAACATCTACTAAGTCATATTATGTTTTGACATTTGAATGCAAGGACAAATGTCAACGCCATAACCTAGCCTATTAATGGGTTACGACATGTTGAGTTTTGGGACACTCTGTATAAAACACTGCATCATGAAAATGATGATTTCACTGGCTAGAATTGAGTTAGAAGCATAAAATAATCTGGCAATAAAACGGATTAAGGCGGCGGTAATTTTGGTAAAATAGTAATCAACCGAATTTGTTCAGATTTCGTGCACATACAGCAAATTCCATAATGAATACCGATGACTTTTTTCAATTCATATAGTAGACTAAAAAAAGATCCATGAAAACAATATGACTGCTATTATAATTACAACACACTCCATGCAGTAATTGTTAATCTAATATGACATTGATATAATTCATGCTTTAAATATCTCGTATTGCAACCCGTTTAATCCTGTTGCATATTACATATCCTGTACTGCGCCATCCGCGCACATTTGCGTAATGCAGCCGCTCTGCACTTTTGGCAACAACCGACTTTATGAGAAGTCCAGTTGGGCTGGAACCGCATTGCCCATCGACGGTCGCCGCCGCGCGAACGTAACATAAACGAAATTATTCGTCGTGAAATGTATTTGGGGCGGCGGATGTGCCGGGCGTTGATCCTTCAGGTTGCCCGACCACTTAATCGTCCTTGTTAGTGCATCGGCCTGCCGCGCTGCGCTATTATCTCTGTTTATACGTACGTATTGCGACGCTTGCTCGATCTGCTTTAAACATTGTCGAAATTTTAGTGCGAACGCGCTTAGAACCAAACCAGTCGTATATTTTGCGACGTGTGTTATCGCGCCGCATTACCATGCTCCCAGATATTTATGCGCGTGTGTGTAGCAGCAAATAAAGAGCAAAGGATAATAAAAACGCAAGTGCAGACAATAATAACGAGACTGGTTTGCGTTATATAAACAACTATATGGAAACTCGATGGAAACAGTGCGCAGGGTATAAAATAGCCGCAGGATTGGTTTATTGACCGGATGGGTTTTAGGACCTAATTAGCATATTTTAAACCTATAATCGTAAAATTAGCCAAATCGTTTAAATTCATAATTTTGACGTGAATACGTCTATATTGTTGGAGTACAAGGGGTAAATCAATAAAACCGAGTGTAACAATATTTGGTATTGTAGCTCGGAAATTCTAGGTGAAGGTTCAAAGAATTCATTACTATACTTCGTACAGGTACTGAAAACGCATTTCTCCTTTAAAAAGCTAGTTTTAAGCTGCATTAGTATATCTCAGGAAACATACAAGAAATTTTGCAGAATTCATTGTTGTATATGCCAATAAAAATATAATCAGTTATATAGGTGTAACAATTTTCCTATAAATCATCAATCATGTTCAATAAACATTTGCCATCATCGACAATTTATTTAACGAAGCACATGGCAAAGAAATTTCCTTGGCGAATATCCGTGGAGAGCAAATGTAATTAATTAAAATCGCATTTTATGTAAATACAATGTCGGTTAACATGTAATTTTAATGATAATTAAACCAAAATAAAATTAATTTCCTGGCCGCACAACGATGTAGCAAAGCCTTGCATTTTTATTTCTAATTAATTATAATGAAAATAGCCTTACTAGGTAGTGCAACATAAGCGTGGAGAAATTTAAATAAATGAATATGGCCAATGTAAAAATGCAAAAATGCCAAAATACAACAACGTATAATTTCGCCGGGGCAAATAGCAACGCCCAAAATGGTGTAGATGACCCTCTCGCGTGTCCGCGCCCGAAAAAAGATTGTAGACCGTGCGGAAACACGAGCAGGACACGTAGTCGCCTATTTTTGTCTTTAGCGGATGTTGGGACAGGAGCACACCCGCGCACGAGATCGGAAGAGAGATAGGAGCGACAAAAGAGGAACGCATAGCAAAATTAATGTGCGTTTTATCCAAAAGCAGAAAACCCTAAAACCCTTTTGTACTCATTAAAAAGCGACGATCATTATCGTTCTCTCTCATTAATGGTTGGACGGTTTTGGCGGAAAGCCCACGCGGAGCTGTAATACCACTTTAATATTTTAAATGTAGCCGCCGCCCTAACCGATTCTGTCGACGCGACGTTGCGCTTAACAAAAATATTTTTCATGTGATATATCTACCCACATATAGTACAAGCAATTAGGCTAAATGTAAAAGGTTGAAAAGCGACGGAGGTGTTCACACCATGCAAAGCAATGGAGTTTGCCCGGCGCCTTCACCACGACTGCAAAAACCAAGAACTACGAATATAATTCAGGTGATATTCTGTTTGTAGCTATCTAAGATCATATATTTTGAGATTACCCATACTCAATGAAGGTAATCATGTAAGTACAGGACCATATATTTGCACTTGGAACCCTGCCTGTGACACATATGCAATAATTAAGGATTCTTCATTTATTATTCAATTATAATAAATATGAATAGAAGTTTAAATTGCGACGAGCGGTGCGCCCATAATTAAAATTAATTAATTATTCTAAGGCTACACAAAACAATATTGTATTTAAACGATGATTTAAATTAATATTTATAATAAATTGTTGCGGCTAAAAAATCATTGCTTGAAATTACAGTCAATATTTAATGAATTTACAATTTGCATCATTTGCAGAATTATATTTATTTTCCATCGCGATGATGTATCAATCAAACTGCAATTAAAATTGCGGAATAATAGCATATTGGAGCAGGAGGCATGAAAGGATATCAATTAGTTCAGAATTTTCTTTTATGCCGAGCGGTATACATTATCCTTTCAAAGCATTCTATTATATTTTATTACTATTAATAATTAAAATCGAAATTATTGGAACTGGAATACAAGGATACCATTTGATTGCTTATTATCGTGACCTACATATGATTTAAATCCTCCTATGTATGTATAGGCCATGTGGAATAGTCCTTATTATCCTGCATGGAATTTTCGGTATTACAAAGCGTAGTATTGCGTATATTGAATTCAGACTACATTTGCAACTCTTCGCACTGTAATAAGCAATGGACTTTACCCGGCGCCTTCACCAATAACGATTTGAAAAAATTAGAACTACAAAAGTACCTGTCGTTGTGTTAAGGATATTTTTTTCCCCGTTGTCAAGGATTTAACCCGGGTCCTCTGCAAACAAAGCAGAGCATCTACCATTGTCCTATCCTCCTTTTGAAGAGAGAATCCTTTTAAAATTGGGCTCTGTCCTTTTCTAAATATTTTTCTCTGTTTTAGAATTATTTTGTGGGGATGCCATACATAAGTCTGGCTACATTTTCCTATTACCTCTAGTTCTAAAAACTTAACTTTAACCTTTCCAAGTTTTTTGGTGTTCCGGGACCACTTTTATATCAGCCCTTGAAGTCAATATACAGACATACATCCAATATGACCTTGAAAATGTAAATTTTCAGACTTTTGGTCACTGGCATAGGTAATATAGCTTATTATCGAACTACTCTAACTTTGATAGGTATTTTTATAACATATCCTAACTTTACCTATACTCCTAGTGAAGGTTCAATGCCATAAAATATCCTACATATTTCAACATTTCTTCGTTATATTGCAAGGATCTTGCGTGATACCATAAAACAACTCGGGGTTTGTTTTACCTACACACCTCAAAAAACTCGGTTCTGAGCTTTCCAACTGTACCCGAGGAAGGATCATTATCGTATGGTAACTTTAAAAATTTATGGGGACCGCCATAAACAAATCAGGTCACTTTTATTTAAAACTTATTTCTTACCTTTCCAAGTCAGGGGATCATAACAAATAGTAAAGCGGGACCATTTTTGCATTCGTCCCTGAAGCCAATCTACAGACGTACATCTAGTACGAACTTGACAACATAAATCTTAAGCACTTTTGGTTTTTGAGGCAAAAACTTGATCTAGTCTAATATTGATGAGTGTTTATATTTTATCCTAACATGTCCTTCTTCTGAAGGGAGAAGCTTATAAAAACCCCGGAACACTGGTTAACCAATGTTCTTCTTCAAACCTTTTTTCACCATTTTACAAGTTTCTTAACCAATAACCCCACTTAACCTCACCTCGCCTAACCACACCTAACCTAACCTCATCTAGCATAACCTCACCTAACCTAAAAGTGGACAGGGACCATACCTACATATCCTTCCAAACCTAATTATGTCAATTTACAACTTTCTTTGGAAGAGACTATAAAACAACTCAGAGCCAGTTTTACATATATAGCTCTGAAAACTAGCTTCTGCACTTCCTAATTGTATATAACTGCATATAATAAATATAGCTTTGTACCCTAATCTAACAAACCTAACCTGACTTAACCGAACAAATCCTCCATGTAAACGTAACAGCCCATAAAAAGTCAGAGACTTTTACCTATGTTCTCCTCCAGACCTATTTACATCATTTTATAACTTCTTTGAGGGGAGATAATAAAACAACTTGGGGCCACTTTGGTACATATTATATACATACCTCTACAAATTTGACTTTGATGTTTCCAGCTTTTCCAGCAATTTGAGTTTGAAAATGTAAAGTCTTTGCACTTTTGGTGTCTAAAGCAAAAATATAGCTCAATGTTGAACTAAAATAACTTTCATGAATCTTATACCCTATAGATAGTTGCAGAAATATAGTTATTTCCTCGAGTATTTGAAACAATTAGTAAAATTTTTGATTGAAAATTCTTACGGATAAATTGAAATTATGGATCGTTTTTCATTGAAACTTGAAATTGGAAATCTATCTCATACAACAACAGAACCGGTTGAATCGAATGATAAAAACTGTGCTCCGAAATCTTTTATAGCGCTCCAATTTGTATTTTTGGATGACGGGCGCTTAATTTGTTATAGAAATATTCAACTTCTAAAAATTAGTGAAAATGGAAGAATTAAAACTTTTAGTATTTTTTTTCTCTCTAAAGTATCTGTACTAGTTTCAACTAGTATAAAACCGTTTTACGATATAACCCAATATAAAGATGGACTAAGAAAGAGATACGTGTATCACAAAAGATAACCAAAACCTCAATATTAAACTATGCATACCCAGAAATATCTGTGTAAACTGCCGAAGTTAATAAAATTATTACCTGCATATATCCCAAACTGACAAAGAGATACATCGCTGGCAAAACATGCCCCTAAATTGCAATGTCCAACAAGGTAAACTTTTTGTCAGGCGCATGTAGTGGTGGTAACACGCTCCGCTTGCGCAATAACACTGTTATTGTTGTTCCATAAGTTGCAGTTGTTTGTCATTCACGTCGTATTCAATTCCGGGCGTGAAATAAAAGGTCTTGAAAAAGTAGGAGATCGGCGGCGCTGCTCGGGCGGCAACCCGCCCATATATTTTCATATATTCGGCGGCAACATGCGCGAATGATGCGGGCGAAGACGCGTCGCCGACACGGCGAAGAATTGCGCCGTGTGCATATATGAAAATATGAAAATGTTGCCAAGTTTCGAATGAAATAAATGTCCGGCTGGACGAGATCGTCCCAGGACGCAGCGCCGAGCCACCTTTCGCTGAAATGCGAGTTTCATCAGCTTGACGGACGAGCAATATACAAGTTGTACCCAGCACGGCGATAAACAACAAGTCGGGGAGCATGGAGATTCCTTTGGCTGCGAAATGAATTTTAGCGAATATGAGCTGTGGGTAAGACTCCACACCGGCAAAAAACACATTTTTCACGTGGTGCTCCGCACTGGATTTCCATGCCAGCGAGCGCGCTCTACTTTACCCACAGTTACCAGCAGTTGCGTCTATCTATCTTCACACATACTTGCATACTTTCATAGCGCCGGAGACTCGCATTCCTCGCCGACGCGTATTTATCACGCGAGCTTTCCGCGGATGGCAATAAACCCCCAGCGATACATGTTGATTTCCATGTTGGGCGCGGTGCTAATGTGGCGACGTCTGATGGACGGGAGCAGGCGATAATTCGACGATTTTTGCTTAACTCGCATTCTGGGCGCGTTTGACAGTTCTATTTCCACGCGCCGAATCATATTCCAAACGGCTGCTTACCTAGCACGTTCATATGCTTGCACACATGCCAAGGGAAAACTCCCCTTCTGCAGTGCCGATGCGCCGCAAAAAACGGCAATTGCGAGGAAATTCTCTGGAGTATTGAAACAAAGGAGCCCAATCGTGAAAAATATTCACATGTTAACAATGAGGGCGGTGGAGTACACTGAGGAAATACGTAATGTCGAAACAGTTAGCTGACTTCGCACAAACAAGAAGTTAACCAGTTAGTATGTTTCAATTGCTAGGGTTTCGTTCGCAAGATCAAATAGATACTCTATTTCTGCCTTTTATTGTAAAAATATTATATAAATATTTAAGGCAGATGTATACGTTTGTTATACATTATTGGCTTCTGCTAAGGATTTATTTTGTATAAATCTGGTGTTGCAAGGCAACGCTAGGATATATGCATTTTATTGCAGAGTTTTTTGGCAATATCTTGCAAACCAGTAGTGCTTTCGGTCTGGAACTAACGTATAATTGTGTTGTCATCTACTCTGGAGACCTCCTGAAAATTTGAGCTTCGTAGGTTGCCTAGAAGTAGCCGAAATTTCATTGGCAAGGAATTTCAGGATACAAACTAACTAACAAACTGACTATCAAACAACTTCATAAAAACATTTTAATTTATGAACTCTTTGTAGAGCAAGACTTGCTCTTTTTCTAGGAGTGCATTTTGATCTAATAATTTAATTAGAAAAAAACTACAATTATTGTATTAACAGTTGGTACAGGTTTGTCAGAGATGAAGTCGGGAAATTCCAATTTTCTGGTGAACTATATTGTATAAATTTATAAACTCAACGCTCCCTTGTAGAGCAAGAGCTCCTGTTTTTTTGGGAGTATATTTCGCTGTAAAAAAAGTAATTAGGAAAGCCATAGAATAAAGCTACATATTAGTAGTTAATTTTTGAGTTTTGCTAGTGATGTCGTCGCAAAACTGCAATTTTCTCGGGAACTACCATCGATAAATTTTTAAATTTTGTATCATATTGTGGAGCAAGTTTCTTGTCAGCGATTGCGTGTGTATACAGTAAGTTAATTAGAAAGGGCCTACAATTAAGCTATTAATAGTTTAGTTAATATTTGGAGTTTTGTCATAGGTGCAGTCGGGAATTCCAATTTTCTCGTGAACTATGTATATGTATAAATTTATGAACTCAACGATGTTTTGTAGAGCAAGAGCTGCTCTTTTTCATGGAGTGCACTTCGATCCAATCAATTAATTAGTCCTAAAAGTCCTAGAGTAAAGGTACAGTCTAATTTTATAGTTACTTTATCAGTTTTGCTGGAGATGTTGTTGAGGTGTGAATTGAGCATAATAGCTGGTTAATTACTGAAAATTTCCAGATTTATTTGTGACATCCGGATAATGCTAAGTTTTCCACGAACTATAATAGATAAATATAATTTTATATCGTCTTGTAGAGCAAGAGAAGTTCCTTTTCAGAAAGGAGGTATTTAAGTATGTAATAAGTTATTTAGCAAGAGCTTAACCTAAAGTTAATAGTCGATAACTTCTTAAACTCTCTTGAACTAAACACTAACGTCGGGAAATTCCAATTTTCTCGCAAACTATAATCGATAAATTTGTAAATTCTACATTGTTTTCTAGTTCTTCTTAGGGAGTGATTTTCGATCGAATAAGTTACTTACAAAGGATATAAAATGGAGATTAGATTTCGTTATTTTTTATATAACCAACTCCAACGTAAATAACGTTGGGATAACGTAATCTTTTCAAAGAGCATTTTAGATAAGACTGTTGTGCCACAGAGTTAAAAATACATAATTGTCTTAAAATGGATGTGAAATTTCTTAAATTTTTTGACGCGTAATCCCAGAAAATGCGATTTTGATAGGAGAACGAATAACTTTTTGGTCAATTACACTCTGAAACACAGTGGGGTCAATTAATCTGCGCAGAATGAAAAATTTATTTCAAAGAGTTAAAAATGTGTTGAATTTTTACAAAAAGATTGCAACTGAAAATCTCAGCTGCTTTTTACAGAATAAATTAATGAAAATAGCGAGTAATTATATGAAATTGCATAGGCAAAAGGGAACCCACAATTTTGTATGTTTACTACTTATCTAGACATTCGCACGAAGAATGAATAGAGTGGTTTTATTTATTTGACAGGTCATGCATGAAACCAAACCCGCTCCTATCAAAAATATACAATTTATTGCCTTCTCAATTGAATTTCATTAATTTATTCTACGAAAACCAGCTGAGGTATTGAGCTCTTTGTAAAAATTGTACATATTTTTAACTCTCTGAATTAAATTTTTCATTCTGCGTAGATTAATTGACTCCAGATTATGTCACCGTGTTATTTTCTTGAGGGGCTATGTTAACTAGAAGGCATAAAATGCGCGTTAAAATTGTACACATTTTTGCGTTTTTTTCATTAAACGCTTGACATAAAAATGCATACAACATCGTCTCGTCATAATTATGGATAGATTAATTAATTTTAATACAATTAAACGGTAAATTAATGAATTAATGCCAAAATTGTACAAGTTTTGGAGCAATTTAAAAAACTATGTCAAAAAATTATGGCTAAAACCTTGAGATAAAAATGCATACAACGTTTTATTTGAAAGGAGAAGAGTTGGTCTTCAGACCTATAAGTATAGCACGTTACTAAATTAATTAGAAGTAATTGCATCGATGTCAAATTACCGCAGTATATTTAGAATAACAAATCAGGAAACCGCATATATAATATAAAATGAAAATAATATATCATCCAAAGCAAAGAGTTGATTTTTCCATCTATGCTCATACCACGAGGCTAAATTTATTAAAAATTTATTAAAATCCTCACCAAAGTTAAAAAATTCTTCGCATTTTTAGAACCCAAAAGTTTATAATAAGTATAGATATGTATAAAATAATCATACAAAAAATCTCTTCTTGAAATATCTACATTGCTATTAAAATATGACAAAAACAACATAAAATTACACCCACAAAAAGAAATCTGCTAACAATAAGTAAACATTGATTCCGACCAATCAAACTTTAATTGAGAGATTAAATTTAAATGTAGTATTAAACCAATAATAAACCATAAAATATGATGACACGTGTAAAGTTTGATTCACCGTTGGTGAAGGTAACGATGTGGCGATAATGTAGTCCTTAGATATTTATTTTTATGCGTCATTTACCACTTTACATAGGCGATAACGCAAAAGTGTGTCGAATTTACGACCCCAGAAAGTCATATTAACCCAGGAAACGCCAAGAAAAATCATTTTGACTCACAAATTTCTATGCCTCAAGTATCTGCATATCGTCAAGGAACCTACGGCATCGTGAAGAATACTAAAGTAATTAGAATTCTCCAAGGACCTTTATTATCCAACCAAAGTTAAAAACTAAAGTACATATAGTTGCAAGTGCAAACTTCTAACACAATGAAATTGCAGAGCAAACAATCGAAGAAATATTCTCTTGTGCAGTAACTTAGTATTCCACAAAAAAAGATGGAATGAATCGCGTAATTTCCATGGCAACCCGCTCTCCAGGGCAAAATTAAACAATAAATCAAAAATCAATCACTGCGCAGCTGCTGCCAATTGGCGCAAATAACTTACAAACATCCTTGCAAAGAGGCGCACAATCGTAAAGCAAGGAGTCCCAGAAGAAAGCTCCACGTCAAATATAAACCCCACAAGCTTTAGTACCTCAATATTATCACCGCAAAAGACTCACATATTTATAGTATTCCCCCGCTGCTTCTAGTCCTTCTAGTCCTTCACGCAGCATGAGTGAAATTGAATATGTTCTTGGGGAAATAATTCAGCTTTGTATGAATTGGTATTTGAGCAACCCTTGGACTCATTTGAATTCAATTCCCATGAGAAAGCGAAGCATCCACTGCTTTACAGCCGATTAATTACAGCATGCTGATGCGAAGGTGTTTTTCGACTCATCAACAACACTCCTCAATACAACGTGCGTCAGAATTGAAATTATTTCCGTGCAAGGACCACGCAAATGAAAATGCAAATATCGGGAATAGATCGCACTCGTGAGTCCAGTCCTGGTCGTAATAGTTGATTGCGCTTGCCACGCACGAACATCGCATGGAAATTGCGCCATAAATTGAGTTTTGATAATGTGTGCTAATGAATGTTAATTAGTATGTCAGGGCGTCAAGTATCGCGTCACCTTTTTCAATAAACTTGGCATGAAGTCCTTCGCAAGGTGAATGAATTGACGAGATAACATTTTCCAAGACCTCATTTGTCTTCAAATTAATAGAAATAGAAATATGGGAGAATGGAAAATGCGCGTTTGAAGAGATCGTATTTGAAGATTAACTCGCCGGAAGAAGATCGCGGTTTATTTGTATTCTTTGAATTGCGGCGCTTTCATGCGGTGGCGAATTTACAGGCGTTCGGTGCCTTCTCGAGCGCTTCGTCCTGCTGGCCAACTTCGACATCGTCGCCGCTGGGCGACATTCTTCCTCGCTTCCTTTGGCGCGTTTACTGCGCACTCGAGCGCCACCCGGAGTGAACGAGACTTGCACGACTGGATGGATGGCTTCTATTTCATTCGATTTCAGTTATGCTACGTTATGGATTGGAAAACATCGAAATGTCTAAAGCTCTATTTTCCCTGCCATGCGGAGTCAACGTCGCAGCTGAGTGTATTATCTATAGACTGAGTGCTTCGAGAAGGAACCGCCGGAAAGTAAGGATATAAAAAGTACTGAATGTAAACGAAGACACGTTGTATATATCGAAATTTGTTTCCTAATGTAATAGCGGACTTATCGTACCCATGTGAGTTTATTCTTATTGACGCGGGGTCCTTCTTAAACAATATTTATCACGTCTTTGTATTAACCTCGAAAATTCTATTGTTTTTAGAATAAATTCTTTAACTATCTGTATTTATTTATTTGTTATATAAAAAAAATTACTATACCAGGAAACCAAATTTACGATCTATTCCAAAACGTTTTTTTTTTAAATTAAAAAACAGTTTTTTGTAAATATCGCAAGAACTAAAACTCCCAATAAAAATCTGTAGACGGAATTAGAATCACGAGGAAATTTTATATAAGAATGCATTTAGAAATATTGAAAAGTCGTTGCTGTTTCTTAATTGGGAAATTGTTATCTTCGAATTTTTAATTTTCTGGAAACAAAGAACTCCCATGCAAAGTCTACCAACTTTAATTGGAAATTGCGGATATATTTTAAAATTTTCAATAATTTGCTATTGTTTACATCTAATCGATTTCTAAAATTAGGAAAATCTGTCTTTTTTGTAATTATCTCAAGGACTACAGCTCCCCGAATAATTCTGTAAGAGGATTTGGATTCAGGAGGAAATTGGATATGAGATTATATTCAGAAATGTTCAAGAATTCTTTTTATTTGATGATTGAGAAATTGCTAGCTTTGAAAAATAACGTTTTTTCAATTGGTGTCAACAGTAGAACATCCCATCAGCATTCTACTTATTCCAATAGATTCAGGAGGAAATTTAAAGTATATTATATCATTTTCGATGGCTTAGTCCAACTTTTGAATTTAGGAAAAACAGTGTTTTGTAAATATCTCAAGAACTAAAACTTCCAATAAAAATTTGTAAACGGCATTAGAATCACGAGGAAATTTTTTATAAGAATGCATTTAAAAATGCATTAAAGTCCATGCTGTTTCTTAATTGGGGAACAGTTATTGTTTTTCTTTAAATTATTTGGAAACAAAGAACTCTCATGCAAAGTCTACTAACTTTAATGGATATTGGATAAAATTTCGGATGTATTTTATAATTTTCAATAATTTACCGTTGTTTACATGTAATTGATTTCTAAAATTAGGAACATCAGTCTTTTTGGTAATTATCTCAAGGACTACAGCTCCCCTAATAATTCTATAAGAGGATTTGGATTCAGGAGGAAATTGGATATGCGATTATATACAGAAATGTTCAAGAATCCGTTTTAGTTGATGATTGGGAAATTACTAGCTTTGAAAAATAAAGTTTTTTCAATTGGTGTCAACAGTAGAACATTCCATCAGCATTCTGCTTATTGCAATAGATTCAGGAGTCCATTTTGCAATTTTTGAATTTAGGAAAAACAGTTTTTTGTAAATATCTTCAGAATAAAAACCCTAACAAATATCTGTGAATGGCATTAGAATCATAAGGAAATTCCAAAAGTCCTTCCCGTATCTTAATAGGGAAACTGCTATCTTAAAAAAGCTTTTTTTAATTCTCTCGAAAAAAGGAACTCCTAATAAAATTCTGTCCCCTTTAATAGATATAAGAGGAAATGGCAGATAGATTTTATGATTTTCAATAATTTAGTGTCATTTACATTTAATTAATTTCTAAAAATAGGATATTGAAAAACTTATTGGAGTAATTAATTTAGCAGGGTCTAGCATGCTCATCACAGCGTTTTCAACTTTATAAGCAAAAGTTACCGAAAATAAGAGTTTATCGACATTTAAATTGAAAACGTAGAAATTTGGAACGCTACTGCGTTTTCTCTAAAACTATAGAAGCTATCGAAAAACCGAGTGCAGTAATAGACTTAACAAGGTCTGGTATGTTGCAAGCAGGGCTTTGTACCTCCCGGTATAAGCGAAAGTTGTTTGAAATAAAAGTCTATTGCCATTTAGGAAAGATGTGAAGAAATTTGGAAATTTACCCCGTCCTCTCTAAAACTAGAATCCGAACGTAGTAATCGATTTAGCAGGGTCTGGTGTGGCTCAAGCAAGGTTTTCAATTTGCAGTTACACGTGGAAGTTACCCAAAATAAGAGTTTAACTACATTTGAGTGGTAAACGGAGAAATTTGGAACTCTACACCGTTCTCTTTAAAACTATAAGAGATATCGAAAAACCGATTCCAATAATAGATTTAACAGGGTCTGGTTGCAAGTAGGGTATTCATCATTCGGGTACAAGCAAAAGTTATTCAAAATCAGTTTTTATCAAAATTTTGGAAGAAAATATATTTGGCAGTTGACACAAGTCTTTCTAATTTGAAGGGTAATACATTTACCAGGGTCTGGAGTAGCATACACAAGGTTTTCTACTTCTAGTTACAAGTCTAAGTTACCCAAAATAAGAATTTATCGACATTATAACAAGTTACAGCAATCAACTCAACAAGGTCTGGTGCGGCGAAAATAATCTTGTAAACACCCGGTTTTGACCGTGAGTGATCGAAAATCCAAATTTATCGAAAACGTAGGAATTAGAATCAAAAACTTTATCATTCGATCCTACACGTGTAAATAATTTGTAAACTTCCGCTTTAAACGGGAAGTGGCCATGTCACTTCTGCGCTTGACGACAAAACTTCGGATGAAATTAGCATTTTGGTAAGAGATCCAGTTAAAAATAACATTTTTACGCTGGGAAACAAGAGCAGAAATAGCTAATTGACTTTCCAAGATTATAAACGTTTACTGGCGCGCCGCCTCCAGAGGCACGCTGCAGTTAAACTAGTTACGTTGCGTCTTAATCCGACCACCTCAATTTAATTCTTTTAATACTAGTTGCGCCGTAAAAGCTCCCGGGAATAGATTTCGTGCGTCTGCGTTTCGGACGCGCGGAATATAAAACCCAAACAAAGATATAAAACGTAATCAGCGGCAGCCGGAACGAACACGGGCGTACCCAACCGCCGCCCTTCCGGCCCGTCCTGCCGCCGCAGACCGATACATATTACTTTCGAGGTTGTTTAATAACGTGCCCGCACACTTGGGGGAAATGGAAAATCTAATTACATTTTTGCCGTGTATTACTCCTTTTTGCCGCCCCCGCGCAACGACACCCGGTCTCGCCTACTACATATTTCCCTACGCGACACTCCTAATTTGTACAATATCTCAGTATTTCAGTGTTTCAGTGTTTCAGTATTTCGCATTCGTTGCGTCCCACATTTCACCTCGTTTTCATTGTTTACGCTTTCATTGCTAATGGTGCGTTTTTAGGACCTTTGGACCCTTGTCAGCAGGAGCAGGAGCATTTCTTTCATATATTTTCTGCACTTGAAAAATATAATTCTCTATTTCTAATTTGTTTAAATTTTCTACAACACTGGAGGCCCAGTTAAACTAAAGTACCGACGCCAAATAAGGCCAGTCTCCTAGTAAGGCCAATTTCAAATATATTGCATAATGTTACATATTTCCAGCAGGTAGCACAATCTACCAGTCCCCCGCAGCTCCGAGATCAAAATTTGTCAGTAGTCATAGTGA
>JAODVP010041005.1:0-34764 GCA_025400035.1 Tetradonia laticeps
TTTCTAACATTATAAATTCGTAATTGCGCTAAGGGTTCGGATTTATGGTGTGAGGTTGTATAAATACCAGGTTAGTGGAGGAAATGCGACCCGTCGATCCATAGCGCCAAACAGCGGAGTGATAACAAGTAAGCACAGCATTTTATATATTAAATGCAATTGGTTCCATTTATGTCAGCTCCTCTACCCGCTGGAGATCTGTGGTTTTAAGTAGTTTAATTTATTGAGTGTATAATGTGTTATTATTAAATAAAGCATGTTGCATACTTTGCAGGAAATATTGCAGGAAAAGAGATACAACATGACACTATTCCCAAGTTTCTAGAGCAAATAGGTCGATGTCCAGAGTGATTTCAAAATTTTGAGGGTGCCGTGTTGTTGCGCTTTTTTAAACTTTACATTCCTTTATTTTCCAAGCTATCGGAGATAAATACCTCCAGGTTTCGTATTATTAATATTTAAATACAGTTACTGGTTTTGTAAGAGAAATTTTTCTTGTTTTAATAATTCATACAGCCGAGGGATAAATATGATATCAGTATCACTTTAACAACACAATTTTTTTAGATAAGTAACTTTATTAACTTGAAAATTGTGCAGCAAATATACAGCAAATATACCAACAAACTTTCAGATAGTGATTTGGCATACTCCGTGACTATTTTGATACCGGATATAGGATTACGTTAAAAGAAATATTTATGATTGTTGATTGCCATTGTTATCGGAAATGTCCAAGAATATTCTGGAAATACCATCTGTCGAAAATCAATTAAAAACAAAACAGCCTAGAAATCGTCTAGGCGTTCGATAAGAAGATGTTATATGCCATAAATTATGGCTTATGAATTCCGATTTAAAAATGTGTTTGTTATAAATTTAACATCTAAAATAAAAACCTGGTTTGTACTTTCAGTTTTAATGGGTTTATCATTTATTACTTTTCAATTTATATACATGTTTATGAATTCCTAGCAAAAAAGTATTGAATAAATTAAAATGTTATGTTAAAATATCTTATCCTTTTCATATTTAAATACGTTTTTACTGTTTTTCAAGATTTTTCAAGAGTTCTTGATTTCTTGAGAAGTAATCTTGGTACTGACAGGAATTTTCTTGTTTAGAGTCCGGTCCGAGGCCCTGTTTGTAATTATGTCTAATAGGAGGTATTTTAATTTGAGCACCATTGACATAAATAAAGATTTCACTATCTAACTTGAATGTTGATATAATATTTATACAATTTGCAGGAAAATATTATAAATTCAGATCAGAGAAGTTAGATTTGTTGAAATTGGGAACAATTGTAAAAATTGCAAACAAAAGGTGGGGTGACTATGGAACAAAACCCATATTTCCTCACTGGTAATTAACGGTCATATCTAAACTGGACAAAAACGAAATTTCAGCTGTATTAGTTTCGTGACAGCAGTTGGGCGGTATGGCAGAGGTTTATTTAACAATGCATTCTGCTGCGCCGGATCAAAAGCAATGTAGGAATAGGGTTGTATTGTATTCTACTTTTTTATGCCTAATTGTTTTTACGGATATCTTTCAAATGTCTGACCAAACATTCGCAGAGCCTATAGCGTATCTAGCGTGAAACGATACATCGTGTTAAATTGAATTGTAATTAATTATAAGTACATATCATATGTATAAAATATGTACCATTAAAACTAAAGACTTGGTCACTTGGTAGCAAATTTGTATGGCCAAATTGATAGAAAACTTGTATTGCCAAACTGATGATTTTTTTTTCATTGTGCACACTATTATATCCTCTCGAGTTTTTACTTCTACATGACCAATAATGATCATAGACATATTTCTTTCCTATTTTTTCTGTACTAATAACAACCTTTTTTTTAACGCGGAAGGCCAGACTATCTCCGTTTGTCAGCACTGCGGCCCCACCCCAGGGCGTTTTTAGGCCCATTGTACTAACTCCCTTGCAGGAGGAGTACTGGACAAGAATTTTTCCGTACCGTACTTTCCCCCTAGCAACCGGGGGTCGTATTGTCCAACACCAGTTTGTCAAATGCAGGACTTGGGTCCGCATCTCCTTGCTGGAGCGCACCAGTTGTTAGGCACTGCTACCCAATGCGCCACCGAGGCCAATAACAACCTTGCAAACATCCAGATCTTTAGATGTCGAAATAAGTGGAATGATGTGCATAAATATAAATCTATCGGAATCTATCGTAAACAACTCCATTACATATAGAGTACACTCTCGATACTTCGATGTTGACGCGACAAGCGAAAAACTTCGAATTGCAAAGAGTTTTTATTAGTGAGAGTCTACTGTATTAATATTGCAGCACAAGATATGTGTAATAACGCAGGTCAATTTAGCATAAAAAGAAACACAATATATTCTAGTTGTAATGCATGTTTATTATTATTTTAAAGGTCTGTTTGCGCATGTAAGCGCTCGATCCCATATGTCATAAATAAATTCTGTAATAATATAATATCGTTTCTACCGAGGTCGAAAACGCAGTTGAGTGTTTGAAAGTTTGACTAAGGGATATAGAGAAAGAATGATGTGCAAAGGACGACTATAAACATTAATTTTAGTATAAACCTTATATAGCTATGTATTTGCAATATGTCACGTCTCCTTTTTATAGTATAGGTATTAAAATGTGAAATGTATCACTAACTTAAATTCAGTCCATTCAAAATATTTTAATATATGTGCTTTATTATTATATTAGCTCTGTATTCTCTAACTTCTGTTAATTCCCCTTAACTCGTCACAATTATGGTACAGGAAGTAGGAAAAATAATACTTTTGGATCCAATAGCTCAGAAGGAATACTGCTCAGTTGTATATTATATCTGATTCTACCAATCTCCCGTACATTATACTTGGTTAAGAAACAACATGCTTTTCACTTTATCAAAGTACTTGAAAGGAAGAACTGACAATGAAGGGCCTAACACTTGTGAATTCACTCATCGTCCGCTACCTCTTCCTGAAAGTCTGTATTGCTAGAAAAGGATCTCGCGCAATCGACCCCAGAGGTTTATGTTTCCTGTCCATTGCCTAATACTTCTTCTATCAAATGTATAAGGAACTACTGACAGAAAGTTTTCTCTTTGCTTCCTAGATAAAATGAAAAAGTAGGGAATAAATTATTTCAACGGCAATACATCTCGATTGCACCTGCTTTCATACTCTAATTTTACGAAAAACACACAATGGTCTTATCTTGTAAATATTTTTGCACCAGTTGTGACAGGGTGCATTCGTATATACAAAACTGGGGTGGGAGTAACACAAAGAAAATATGAAGATATTACACTGGTGACAATCAACGATCTTGCAGAAGCGCGCGAAATCGAGGATATTATGTCTTAATTATCAAGCTCTGTCGTGTCGCATAGTATGGCACCGCTGGCACTGAATGTTACACTCGCAATTACAGTCAGCAAGTGCACTAGCTACAATATCCTAAGGTTAATGTTGTTACTTTGAGCGGAGTTTCAAAAATCCATTTTATTTGGGGTATTCAAACATATTTTCAAATAGGTGCACGAGAAACATTTGCTGTACTCTGATCATGTTAATTACACATTCTCCAAATTTTGTGATGATACGACAATATACTAATATTTGGGTGAATAGCCATTGCATTTTCCGCAGGCGGGACATATTTCTGACGTCGTATACGCCATTTATATAATGCATGTTAATGTTCAAAATAAAAGTTGAACTAATTCATTAACTGTAGCGCAATATAACTTTACATTTCTCCATTAATAGTTATAAAATATTTTCATATGCGATTTTCATATTTTCATGACGTTGCCACTAGTCATTGGCTTGAGGACTGGTTCTGTCACCATCGCCGGGAGAGTTAGTTGGACACGCGAAAACGACACATTCGCATTCTCGTTGCAATTGTTGTTGCACTCACGCGTTCCACATAATTGTACTCAACGCCGCCCGTTGCCATGGCCTCAATTGCGCCTCCGGCGACAATCCCTCCTAATGACTTGAAAGCATTTTACGCTCTCGTTCAATGTTTATTTATTCCATTGACAGAAATAGTAACCACGGTCCACTTTGCTTTATTTCTCCTAGTAACTCATGCGCATGGATTGTACAAATCACGTCATAAAGTGCCTACTAGCATTGCAAATCTGTAAAAAGCTATTGAAATATCCAAGGGGAGTTTTACGTACTTCAAGCTAAAAATTGAATATAACCGTACAATGCAGTCGTAAAATATTTAGAGAACGACGTTTTGAACCGGCTCCAGACTGTAGTAAAATTTCCAGAGTTTGAATTTGTTATTATGTTAACAACAAATTTTACACTAATTTCAAGTGACTGTCTAAATGTTCTAAAATTTCTATTTCTATTTGGTCCATTTTCCAGGGGTATATTATTTTCAGACTTAGGTATACAGCCGTTACTCTTAGATGCACACGGACAGAATACGAAATCATCTCCTCCTGGGTCCATTTCCTTCCGTCTCAACGTCCTTTTATTTCGGTTTTTCGCGTATACGTGTGCTCTAACCACCGGAGGGTGTTAGAACGCAACTACTAAACGATACACAGATAGGGAAGCTGTAAAGAACTAAAGAGCACGTCTACTTGATGTCCCGTTTGGAAAGCGGCTAGGCCGAAGTGCATTATTCACGTGGTCGCGTCAACCTGTTTGGAAGTAGAGCGGTGTCTTTGTGTTTGCTCAAATGTGCTGGCTCTGCCGACCACTCCACATGAAAGTATGATAAAGGCGATAAGAGATAAATCTAGTATTTATTGCCCGTTGCTGACCATGCAAGCATATTGTGGGCATCTTCTTCACTTGAGTGCGAATACATTATGATACAAGGGACTACTATTTTATCAAAAAGCAAGCAGGCGTATAAATCAAATTCTCCTTCTATTCTAAGTTGCAAAACTGATTGTTGGGGTCAGTGTGTGTGTGGTCAAGGGCGACTTGTCAGCAGTTTTCGAAGAGTCTTTCACATTTACGCGAATTAATATTCTCCTCATGCTTCTTGAACTATGTTTGAGTCCAATGAACCAATTTCAAGGCACGTCTACGCTTGCCCCTTCAAATCAACGAAGCTTCATAGTAGTCTGGTCCTTTACTTTAGCGCGGCTGGGTGTTTGTCTGTCTCCTTGTAGTCTATGGGTTGCTAGAGGCAGCACCGGGCAATAATAAATGTAGCATTTTTCGTCCTACGTTGATCAGTTCCATCAGCAGTGCAATTCTATGAATGCCTCCCGGGTGGCCATACGCCCAAGATTCGAATAGCTCTCAACGTCTATGTACAATCCAGCAGTGGAGAGAGCATCGGGGACGTATGGGGAGTTGAGGAGTCAATTTGCCAAACCGGCTCTGGACAGCTGGGCGCGAAAAGGGAGTTTAGCAGCAACGGGCTCTTCAAGCGATAAACCAGGAACGAAGGAATGAACTCATCGATAGACTTCCATTGCTTTGAAGGCATATAGTCTTAAGCGGACGAGGATGAGAATCCTTGATTCTGAGATAGTTCACTGTAGTTCGAAATGCTTGCATGGTGGGGAATTATGCTTTCAGTGCAAGCAACCGAAAAAAGCCAACACGAATACTCTCCATATATCATGTTAAGATAATAGAGGACCTTGAATTATATAGAACAATATGATCGGTGTTTTACAAATCTTCCACTTCATTTGTTCAGCAAATGACCCTTTGTATATGGAATTAGTAATTTATAAATATCCCCTTGAGACTTCATGCATAAACAACAAAATTTATGTTACTCCTTAATAGAATACATTTATCTATTTATTGGTACTAAACAGGCAAGAGAAGGTTTCAGGATTTAATGGTCTGACCATTTCGATTTTGGCGTTGGCCTGGAAAGATGTTGTGTTCACTCGTTTGTCTCCGCTTTCCCGACGCGAGTACCGCAAGCATTGGCGTCGTTCACATACCGCGGATAAAGCCGGCGGCAGTCCGAGCAAAATGGAGGCGGCGAGTCTAGTTGCCTGCAGCCATTGTCCAGAAGGGCGCGCATTTCCTTGTGGGCATAACCATAAATCTTTGATGGCACACGCTCTACCAAGAGTTAACGTAAGTCGTTAAAAAGAATAAAATTTTCATATTCTCTAGTGGAAATCATAACTTTCTCTGGCGAGGTGCCACTAGCTGATGGCAGTTGAAATATTTGACATGACATATCAAAACTACAATTTCAACTGTTATAGTATTCTATCTGATTTTATTTCAGTTCGGCCTTCGTCGAAATGCACAGAATGCGAATATTCGACGTTGGAAAGTATTTCACATTCGCATTCATGTCGTCCGGTTAGCGTCGCCTGTCGAGCTCAGTGGAAATCCTGCAAGCCTTCACTGCATTTTTCCTTTTTGCGTCCGTGGAATTTTCTTTTATTCCGTTCCTGTCCTTGTCTAATCTTGCAGATATTTTTTTGTCCTGCAATCGTCCGGTTGGAGAAGATATTCATTTTTAAGCGGAGAGGATTTTTCACAACGATCTTCTCAGTCACTCGAGCTTTGGACACATTAGCCTAATTTAAGTTTCAGGAGAATGGCGCGTGATGGAGCCAAATGCAGCATTAAGGCCCATTCACAGTATCTTGTTATATTATAATAGAAATCTTTTGTTTTAATTCCCTTTATTCCGAGAATGCCACAGAATATTAAAACGCGTATAATCACAGTCTTAATGTTCGTATTATTGATCCGAATTAAAGATTTTCAAGCTATTGCTTTCTATGGCTGTTTACGATATTAACCTACCCAACGACAGTTTCTGGACAAAGTTCATTTTTGTTTGCAGTTGTCGAGTCGTAAAGTTTACGACTCATTTCGGATTTGGCGCGAAGGACGCAAAGTCGAGGCACCAGCACGGAAAACGCGCGTAGATGAAATGTCTTCATATTAGCGATGATGCGATTTTCCGGGTGCAACGATGCTGTCAGTTCGTGTCGCTAAGCAACTTGACATGTCCCTTTACGCTTTTAGTTGGTGTCACAGAACTGAATTTAAAGTTCGGTCACTTTTGCTATTCATTTCCCTGCCATCAACTTATACTCGTACCTTAAACTATCAATCACACTTAATGCTCTGTCGCGCAATGTATTTAGTATTTGTGAGAGAGCTTGCTGTTAATGTCTCTAAAGTGAGTCGTTCCATGCTTGCTGCGTACAGTCGTAAACGTTAATAAATGTATTTCCTCCGACCTACAAAATAAAGTGACTGTACAGGAAGATGCAACTAGCGTAGATGACTTGTGGCGACCCGAGGTTTATTAACAATTAACCTGTTTTGATAGTACTCGTCAGCAAGGCCCCTCATTTTCACTTCGGAATCAACTTACAATTCGTGCGAAATGAGGTAACGGCATTATAAATGTTTATCTTAAACGAAAACCAACTATTGCGAACACTGTTACGAACATTTTGACTTCATAAATGACACGCCGAAAGTTAAGACAATACTAGGTGAAACTAGGTCATTAGACTATTATGGCAACTTGATACGAACAAATATGAACCCAAATCAGATACGTGGCAAGGCGAAACCTTCGCTATTATTTGACGTTTAAAGTGCGCATCCGCTATCCACGAATATACAAACGTTAACCAGATACGCTGAAAACAACGCAGACTATTGAAGCCGTAGACTAATGCGGTAACAAGGAAAGTTGTCACGGCCGTGTAAAAGAGAGAGAACTAATGATGGTTAGGTGGCAGTACTGTCGTCTCCAAACTATTTGGAAGTCGGAAATGTTGGAAAGCGCATTTTATGGGCATAGCGTATTACGATCCGTTGTTCCACTTCTGCACTTCGATCGAACCTGGTGAACCTAGCCGGAACCAGGAGAAGCGTAATGCTTGAAGCATTAGAAGGATGCTAAATATGCTTGACTGCTTCGAACAGCGAGTGGGACGGTAACTTTATGACCGTGCATAAAAATCACATTTTCAGGTTGCTTAACTGGTTAATTCCTTCGGATACTGCTGCAGGTGCATTATTTGAAAAACGGATTAATAGCAGAGGAGATATAACCTATGCAATCTATATTACACAGTGAATTTGTGAACAGGTAATAATCATAAACTCTAAACTTGAATCTGAAATATTGTCTTTTCCTGTATACTTAGTAGTGATATTTTTACCTGCAATGTACTTACAAATTCTTTCAAGTCTTTTTACTGCATGCTTCAGCAAACATTAAGGAGACGCTTCGGTAAAAAGGAAGTTAAGCAAGAGTCTACCGAGCGTGTGTATGAGATCACAGCACGTTTTAAAAGCGTTTTTCCCAGCACAGTTTGAACATGGCCTGGGGGAAAAATATTTGCGTACTTGCGTTCAAGCAACCGCACTCTTGCACTTGTTATAAGATGGCGATGCAGTCGCTTTGTGTTCAACAGCTGCCATTATGCGGCCAAATTATGTAGCGCTTGCATCAAGCAAATGCAGATTTAATGCTACTTAGGATCGAATTTATGCTGCAACGACGTGTGTTTAATGGTTTTCCACACACCTCTTAAAGCTCTTCTCACATCTTACGTATGAAAAATTGAATTTGTTTAAAGACGAAAGCAGTGCGGAAATTAATATTTTTCTCACACAATCTGCGCAAACAGTCATCACTTTAAATTTTCATCAAAACCATAGCAAGTTGCAAATAGCAACATATGGTATTTGAACTATGTATAAAGTATCAAGCCACTCTCCCCGTGTCGCTGCAGTCGCTGCTGTAAAAGATGGCGCTGGCTTTGAAATATGAACATGCCGCTTGCAATCCGGAAAGCACAGCGTTAAATATTAAAGATATGAAAGTATCGCATTAAACTGCATCTGCAGTGCGCATGCAATGTGCAGCTTGCGGTTAAGTTGATGGATATACGTTTGCCACCTTG
The DNA here is from genome assembly GCA_025400035.1 of Tetradonia laticeps. Taxonomy (NCBI): domain Eukaryota; kingdom Metazoa; phylum Arthropoda; class Insecta; order Coleoptera; family Staphylinidae; genus Tetradonia; species Tetradonia laticeps. The sequence goes on from JAODVP010041005.1 coordinate 8,905, forward strand.
ATGCGAGAACTCTCATATGTCACATTAAATAATCATAGTTAAGTCTTCAACTGTTCTCTTAAACTGTTATTAAAATGTTCTTGTCATTCATTCATATATTTAAGATAAGTTATTTGGGGAACACAAACCCCTTTTAAAAAATATTTACTATATATAATAGTTAGTGTAACTATCGTTCTCCATCATATAAAAATTTCAGAACTTTACCAACAAACTTGTAGGGGATGATCAGGGAAGTTTTCTAAGAATTTTTATATCAGGAATGTGTGGCGTCCGATGGTTCTTAGCGGGGTTTTTCCACTTTGTATCCTGGAATGGCACAATGTTACTCTAAAGCAAATTACAATAACCTAACCTAATATCAAATTATTGACAATACGTCACAGTAGGTGAAAATACTCAGAAAACATCCCTGATCAACCTCTGGTAGGCTGTTGATAGAGTTCCGATTGACCTCGTATAACAAAAGAAAAATAATGGTCTGAGCAAAAATTTCATGGAAATCAATTAAATTATTATTTTATATTTTTTATTGATAACATGAACGCATAAAGGCGCAATTCCGTCCCAAGGCGATCTTGGCGCGGCTGCGAGTGCGTCCGCTAACTGAAATACATTGGCTCACTACGGCTCGCAGTGTTCATGGACCATACGAACCCATAACTTAAACCAGCCTTATCTCAGAAAGAGGAATGATAACATGATTAAATTCGCTTGATACGGCATCAGGAGATCTTAAACTACATTGGACATTCAAGTTCCACCGCAATAAATGTGTTATTATTGTTGTATTAAAATTGTCTAGCTATCATAATAATTGTTGAAATTCACTCAATTTCCATGTACCTGCATTTAATACCGTTCTGCATATCTATGAATTATTTAACCAAAGCTACAGCTACTGGCGGCCCCATCTTCCCTATAGGCTGGTGTCCTCCATCTTACTCTAATTAATTTAATTTGTGATCGCTTTGAAATCTTAAAAAACCTTCCTAAACTTACATTAATTATTACAATTTCATACAAACAAAACACAATAGGAAATTGCGTCTTACTCTATATAAAGCAGAAAATCTTACCTACCAGGTTATCAAAATAGCTTGCTGCAAATTATAATGACAGTGACTTCAATATTCTTCAGTTCGCATCTACTTTCCCAGTGTTCCCAGTGTTTTTATTAGTAGCAATTGTGTGAAACTCCTGCGAACATTATGGGTTGGTTTAGTGTGTGCATGATAATAAGACTGCAACGGCCACATCTAAAGGGTCGAGAGCGTAATTTATGTCCTATTCAGTATTTGCATTTGGAGGAAGTAGGAAGAAAACAAAAAAGGCAAATCCCACATACATACTAGAAAGTACGCAATGCGACACGGATAAAATGGAAAATGACGTGCTCATTTCCGGAATTATAAACAAGGAGACAGCGGGAACAAAATAAGTCGTAATGATATATGTAATTTTATTAATATTCCAATGTGGAACATATTTATAACTGAGTTTTTGAAATTTATTTGTACATAATTACAATTACTAGTACCACCCTATAGTTGAGAATCGAACGCCTTTCTTTATCCCAAATTTAAAGATATACAAAATTAGAACTTCATATAATATCCGCTTACTATATTTCTATTGCCCTGTTTCCTAAGCGGGCGTTATAAACAATATTTTCGTATTATTTCAAGATTGAAAGTTTTGGGGGTAGATTTATACATTATAATTAATGAAATTTCATACTTCAATATTGATTAAGTTCATTATTAATGAAAAGATGTGCTATACCTGGGAGTGAGACCCAGACCCCTGAGTTGCCCGTACCCTGGGCGTTAGACCATCACAGACACGTAGTCAAATTATTAATACCATAATTTTAAGTCTATGATGGTCTAACGGTTACGGCATTGAGCCGGCAACTCAAGGGTCTGGGTTCGACTCCCAGTTACAGCATATCCTTTCATTAGTAATTTGAACTTACTTAATATTTCTGTATGAAATTTCATTAATTATAATCTTAATCATATGTATTAATTATAATGTTAGGATTTTCGTATATAGTACTACAGACTCCATTCTCTATATGCAGTAAAAATAAGCGATCATGCCGCCATCAAATTCGGAGATCATCAAATATGTGAAAAGAGTACCACAAAAAATGCAAACAATAGATTCATTAATATTGTAATACTACGTATGTCATTTTCCAAATGCTTGTTCCTGGTTTACTGCAATCTGGTTTCGGTAGTATGGATTGTTGCGTGAGTTCCTCGTGATTGGGTTATTGCCATTTGGCTGCCATGAAATTGCTCAAACTTTCTAATAATTGCGGCTTCCCTAACAATAAACCTTGCCCCGCATAAAATCAACTGATATCAGTGCAGATCTCATCTCTCATTCACTCGCTAGGTTTTATTCATGGCAGTATAGAATCCGCAACTGAAGACTTTCAACAAAAGGGGGAGGCTAGTGAAATGTACCTCTAAAAAGGAAGGAAATGATAAATATTGCTGATGTCCGAAAACTCATATCATGCGAAATTCCTACAAATGAACGTTGAATATGAAAAAAAGCGACAGGCATCAGTGTAGTTCAGGTACCACTGTACATACTTCTTAAGGTGCGTCCGGATCGACATAACGAAGAAAAACTACACGATCTTGTCATGTTTTTCATTCGTACCAGCACTCAATCGCCAAAACCATATCTTAAAAATCGCTGCAATGTCAGGTTACATCACTATGCAAACTCTGAAAATGCATGAAACTTTTATGGTAATTTATTTTCCATTAGTAATTAGGGCTGAATTTAATTACTCCTATGACGTTTCCATTTCATTCGCTTCACTGAAATGCTATTCAACCTATTATGTGGGTTTTGATAGGTGCATTACCAGTACATCTTTTTTTGCAGATTTATTCATGCGTTATTGCCGTTTAAAATTTAAACTAATTAATTATTTATATACAAAAGAGCCAAAAATTGAACAAACAATATTTCATGTGCAAGAAAACAATGAAAAGCTTTATGACGAAATAAATAAACATAACGACTAATAAATAGTATTGAAACAAATTTTAATTATTGAGAAAAACTTAAATTAACTGTGCGCAATTCACAATTTTATGTTCTATTTGTTGTTTCAGAGTAGCCTGTGGATCAAACTTTCCGCGTCAATTTGATTCGGGCCAATTTTGCTAATGGCATTTTAAATCAGAGCGGTTTTGACGCTTTTCGCATACTGCCACCCTGCGCAAATCCAGTGATTGTAATTGCAGAACGCGCACCGGCGGCGCAGACTCATTTGCAATTCACAAGCTATAATCATGGACCATGCGCAAAACATGCAATGCTGGTAATATCACTAATAGCAATCATAAAAGCGTACGGCCATTCTTGATGGAGCGTGGGATTTTGTCATAATCGACAGGCAACAGCATGCAGACCAAAGCTGAACCATACTTTAGTGACATGCTAATCAGTAGCTCTTCAGTGCACCTTTGTTACTTTTACCTTGTGGTAAAAAAGTTTCATTAATTACAATTTTGATTTGGTGTTAATCTAGAAGAGAGAAAAAAGAAGAAAGCAAATTGGATGAAATTATACAGTGGAATTGCAAATTTATTGTGGGGGCTAAAAAGCATTACTTCTAGGAAAACGTTACGCTCGCGCCATCAAATATAAAGGTAAAAATGAAAATAATCTGTAGGTTCAATATAATCCATGATACCCAGTTAGAATGCTGACTCATTGATGCCATATTAATGATATTTTACGACATATCAAGATTTGAAATTGTATCCTCACTTTTGACTCTGTTAAGATGCGACGTCCGTGTTAATTTTAATCGACAGCTATCGTCAAAATCTCTCTATTGACTATAAGATGTGTTAAATATAGGCAGTGAAATTTTATAAAGTATCAGATAGAAAAAAGTACAAGCCTTTGACGCTACGCAATGTTACACTAGATTTATCTAAGACGAAATGATTTTGGGAAGTAATTTCTTAATCACATTTTTTATAGATTTGGATGTCCTTTGAAGTATTAAGTGTCTATAACAAGAGTTATATTTCGAATACCTCGAAAATAATACATGATAGTGAAAAATGGAAGACATCAAAGATGATGGTTAAAGTGGTTGGTTCCATTCGGAATGCTTTATTTGACTTTCAAGCATATGACGTTTGTGTTCCTCTTAAAGTCAAATCTAAGGATCATAGGGTAAATTTCTTAGAATGATAATAGTGTCAATTTGAATTTCCATAATTGTTGATGTTTCAAAAACAAACAACTGTTTGCCTTTATTCCACATCTTATGCCCTTACAAAATAGCTTGTTAACAGGAATACTCATAAATGCTGGCAGAGTAAATGCAGTGAAGGAAGCAATTAGCAATAAAAAAAGTTCTACATAAAAACATGAGAAACATAGACCTGGAAAAAACAATATATGATGTAAATTTGCGAAGAATAAACTTACAGTCAGGATTAAATTATTAATAGTTGTTCCCAATGAGCAATGAAAGTAACGTACTGATATGTTTTGGATGGTTATTAAAATTCACAATAACTTTGTAATACAGCATTTATATTTTGCGCGTGTAGGAATAAGGAATTACCTTTCATGATAGGTATACCACAAGCACTGTTTAGTTGTTTTCTTATAAAAGTAAAATCTGCGTATAGGTAACCAGGTTTCAACAGTTAGATGCCAGAATTTGGAACGAGTTTGAAACCCTAAATAAAATGTTAAAATGAAGAACATTTAAAATTTCTCCTCTGGATATATTCATTAAAATAAATGAAGAAGTCACAAACAGGTTTACAAATTTATATTCCTTTTGTTGCTCCCATTTCTTAGAAGACAAAATATATCATTGTTATTTTTCCTCGACTTATATTTGTTATGCGTTTGTTTTTGCTCGATTTTATATTCTTTCCTGTTATCATTTTCCTTATTATATTATCTATATATAATTAACTCATTCTTGTAACACACAATCAGATAAAAATAGTACCAACTAGCTTATAGGCTAAACTATCATTAGTGGAGACGGATATAAGTAATATAAATGGTAGTTATTGTGATTTATTACTCTGGACCGAAGGTCTTGCGTACCCTGAAAGAAAGGGATTCAGGAAGAAATATCTGAGTTTTTCATACAGATAGCAACTATTTAACTATTTATATCACATCGCAATGTAGGCAGTAGTTTCCCTAATGAGATAATGCTTTTCGCGGCGATATATATCGTCGTCAGTCTCTTCCGTTGTTGCAGTGAAATCACCTTATAATTTACGCTTGTTTCCTAAAGGCGTTGCGATTCGTTTTAAAAATACTAACAGTAAAAACAGACCACGTCTGTCAACATTGCGACTTGTGGTTATAGATATAATTTTAAAATAAAGCAAAAAAAAAAACAATAAGGAATTCCTGATTAAAATAGGCAGATTTTAATATTTATTATTTATTTAGTTGGTGTTTTTTTTCAATTAAAAACTGGTGTGATTGATAGACAATATGAAATGTAATCAAATGAATAATTAACGTTATAATTGAAATACTCTAGAGCGGAATGGTGAGGGAATGTGTTGCATCCATATAGATATATGAGTAAAATATATACGTTTATATGGTACTCATTATCAATTCATTTGAAAGTTGAATACTTGCATACACTACAAAATACATGCTTAATTAGGTCATCCAAACACTAATTTTCAACATCACATCACACCGATTTTTCATTAGTTTCTATAGCCATGATTAATGGTAATTGAATGTACTATGAATATTAATTTATAATTAGTAATATTAATCAAAACGTTCGCACTCGCTAATGACAAAATGTTGTAGCATACGGTGTGTAACATACCTTCACGGTAATGAGTACGCAAATCATTAAAAACCGACACTATCATAGTAAGCCCCATTACTTGTGATGATTTGGATGCCTCATTGTATAGAGATTATTACACTGTCTCGTATTGTAGCATTGGGTAATCACCTGTGAGACAGTCACAAAGCTAATTATGGTAATGTCTGCTAATTAGCGATGATTATAACGCGCGGTACGAATTTCACTGTATGACTCGCTGCGGATGGGTGTAATTTAATGTAGTTTAATGGCGCGTGATGTGGACAGCTCTGTGTATTTGCGGTGTGTAGTCGATGCATAATCTATTTGTATTGAGATTTGCAGTGCAAACGGAAACATTCGTGATTAAGCAAAGAGAAGGGAAGGGCTGGAGGCCGATGTTAGTATTATGACACTACATAGTTAGTTACAGTGGTACGGACGCTATTGTCAGGTATAGTAATTAATGTAAAATTTGACAATGGCATGAGTATGGCGGAGGTGCCAAACCGGGGTAGCGTTAATGCAATCACAAAGTTTCTCTCTACGTAGTTAAGCTTTACAAGTAGTTGACGTTAATTAGTAATGTTTGGCACTATAAAAGGAATAAATAGACTGTAATTCCTCCTGGAAATGCGTATAGATTAATGCTTACTGTGAAATCTTTACATAGGTACAACCAAATTTTCTGCGTAGGCAAGTCACGATTCAATGCTCATCCAATAAAGTAATATAAAGGATGAGCAAAGTTCCAAATTAGTCAGCTGTCAATAGCTGTCTACACTTTATCGCCCAGACAGAGATACTCTGAGTAGTTTCCCACTTTTTTTACCTGTGTAGTAATTATTCCTGAACAGCCGGCACCAACTTGGGCTGAAACTTAGAACTTAGCACATCCATTCGACGATATTGTTGTTTGAACCTTGGTACAAGACTAGTGTCTACGCAGTTTTTTTTATTAGATATCATCGTTTTTATAATAATGTATTATACTCTCAGTATGAAGCATTAACTGTAACGGCTTCTAATAGATCAGTTTATATTCTCCCGAAAACCTTCTATCTTTCTCCTCTTGGAATAAAAATCTTTGAGTGTTCAGCTATTATCTAAATAAATATTCAAAATGCATTGCAGCACTTTTCATGAAAGAGCTGTGAAGTGAAACTGAGTGCAAATGTACCTGGAATTATAATTCTAATAAAAACCTGGGAAGTGAGAACCTTCACAACTTCTTCCATATCAACTCAGGTGTATTAATGTAAGTGAAGATCTGATTCAGGTTCGGTGATGCTGTGGATATAGAAACAATGTCCCTTGTTTTCAAAAGATATTCGACTGTGAAGGCTTTAGAATTTAGTTCTCCAAATGTGTTTTTTTTCTGCAATGTGTGTAAATAATTATCCCGGAACACATATACGACAAATAGGGTTTGGCCGATTACAAAAATTTCACAGGTTATCCTAAATTTTATAACTCCCTGGTTTGTTTAGGGTCTGGACCTGATTATGTTAAAGTTTCATTCCTGCCTGAGCCATTTCACAGGAACGCTGTTTCCTGTTTCAGGTAGACGTTAATATAAACTTTCATTTAGGTTGTCTGGATGAGAAGCAGTGATGTTGGCGAGTTCTCCAAGAAATTACTGCATCTAGTCCAGAATATATCAGCAGCGCAGATTAGACGGAACTTTGACGTACATTGCCGTTTTGGTATAAATAACCTGATAATAAACCTAAAGCATAAAAACCAATATTAACATGGTGGTTTTACGCCAACTCTAATATTTCTTGTTATTCAAAACCCACGAATTGGAATGTTTCCTCTGAGATTAATGATTGCCTTGCTTCCTTTATTTTTGTTCAGGGTATATTTGCACAGGGCATTGTATTTTTTTCCATCATCAATTTTTTTACCTTCACATTTCACGAATTATTATTTTGCTTGGATATTCATATTTAGTGTGTCTAGCAAGTAAGGCAATTATTTGTTTGATTGTTGAATTAAAACAAAAGGAATGTATTCTATAGCCGAACTTCAAAATAAGTTTTAATTGACCTATAAAATCTTTTTTGAGCTTTACAATAATGTATGCCACTCTGTGACCTACAATATATTGTTTGTAAATGATGTATGTTTTTATTCTTTTGAGCTGTTATAACATGTTTCTAAACTTTGCCATTTGTGTGCGCATGAAAGCAAAAGGGCAAAATACATTCAAAAGGAACGACCGGGCACTTTTAATGCAAAAGTTTTTATTGCATCCAATTAAAACTCAAACTACTCTACGCTCCCGCTCAAAAACTTCGGTCATGTGCCAAAGTATAAACGTTCCCATGCATGCACGTATACCTACTTATGTTAAAATCCTACTATTTATTTAGAAACCCTATTACAAGTACTGGGTTAAATAAACTCGTAGTGATTTAACATGAACACTCATGCTGTGCATGAGATGTGCATTTATCTGTATATCTACTCTACTTTTGTCTACAAACTTTCGAAACTCCGTACATCTCCTGTAAGATTCAAAAGATTTGGAGGACCATAAGTCTCAGCGTGAAGTCTGTGGAGTTGTGCTGCCTTGTCATGCTTGGCTCCACACTTCTCGGCGGTTTCTTTGCTTCTCAGGTTCTTTACACCTCGCTAACTTTAGGCTGTTGCAATCCAACGCCTTCTGGGGAAGCTTCAAACCTTCCTTATGCAGGTGAAACCTCTGCAAACCGCAGCCGCAGAGGAATAAAACCAACGAGAAGACTATAACGCGTTAGCAGCAGTACGAGTACTGCGGGTATTTACACCGCAGGAGGGAAAGGGAACTGTAAAACAAAAGGCTGTAATGTTAGTTTTAAAATATGATAATCTGTAAAATGCCTGAAGTTGAGTTTAAGTTCAGGGTAAATTGATATTTATAATATCGCAAACTCTATTTAATTGCAAGGTTCTATGTATTTCTTAGGCAATTGCATAGTGAAGACATTTTGAAGAATAGTACACTCAGGTGAATTCAACTTCATAGTGTGTAAGAGGCTTCTTAATTATTTATGAGCATTGTTTTTTGACTGATGAACAATCATCTTGTTGAATGTATAGGTGGCGGTTCCTGTGGTCGTCTTTTCTGGATAAAACCGAAACTTATGAACAAGAAAGCGTTAACTTGGTAGTGGCGCTGCTGGCGCTATTATGCTTTATCTTCGAAAATTTTGTTTAACGACTGAGGAAGCGCAAGGCAGCGACGCTAATATTTCTGAACTGAAACAAAATTGAGTGCAAACTCAAACTTTCCAGTTAAGTATTAAGTAAGCTCAACAAATTTAAGTTTTCCTATTGCTAGGCTTTAATTACGCCAAAAGTAGTTGATGAGCACAATATTTGTTTGAGAGTAGTTTAATATGTTATTATATTATACTGTATTCCGGGTAATACTTTATTATACGCAGCATAGGTAAATAATAAATTTGAGATATTTATTATTACACTTCTTCTAACGAAATAAAATTCTACATCTAACTAGAAAAAAAGACGGGGGGATATTTTGAAAAAAATTATATTAGATTAGATTTTAATTTTTAGGATTAGAAAAACTTATATTTGATTAAAAAAATCTAAAAACAACGTTTTTATGAATGTATCTAAAAATACGAAAATAAAGTTATCAACTTCGATGTATGCATCACTCGTATTAAAAACGTGGTGCACCCGCTAAAACATAAAGTTTAGGTATTGACCAGATGCACACCTCGTATTTTCATGCGCATGCATACATCGAAGTTGATCACTTTATTTTCATCCTTTTAGATATACTCATAAAAACGCTACTTTTAGATTTTTTAATCTAATATAATTTTTTCTAATCCTAAAAATTATAAAACGTTCTTTTATTGTTGATGTGATGTTTTCGCTTCGCATTATTATCATTAACTTACCGGGTTGAATTCACGTCTGCAATTGATCAACAGATTATAATTTGTGATGTCTATTTTTAAGCAAATGCAATGTACAAAAACATCATGACAGCGATTTTGGATATTATACTTGTCAGCAGTTTTTAACAAAAAAACATATTCTCACCGCCATAATAAACATTGTAAATTACATCTAGAGAAAATTTCTATGTCGCTGTGAGAAAGTCAAATGATAAAAGTATATATGAAATCAATGAAAATATTTTTTATGAACTTATTTGATTAAGGAGAAAATCTGATATACTATACAAATATATTTATAAAATTATTTATCAAGTTTTACGCGTCCCCATCTCTAGTCACTGCTCTCTTCCCGTATACAGGTGATGTGCGTAATTCTACATTTCCACCACTTGATACGTAAATATGTATTCAAGTAGTATTGACTTATAAGACGTTCAAGTTTTTCTTCACCTGTTGAATCAATTTTGCCCTGTTGTCTTGAATTTCATTCGACACTTATCGCATTACAACTATGATCGCGAAAGTTTCAGTCCTTTCAAAGAGTTGGAAAGAGATAATTAAATTATTACACTTCGCATTTCAGTGAAGTTCGAGGTAACGCATTTATCTTCCAGACTCTATTTACCACACATTCGAATTTCAAATGAAAAGACAAAGTTCTAAACAAATGCAGTTCTGCGAAACTCTGTAGGAACTTGCGACTGTCTATTGTTTGAATTCTCAACTTGGCAACTTATCTCTGTCTGTTACCTATCTACGTTTCGAATGCATTAGTGGCATTTATGATTGTTGTAACTTGCGCGCAAGTCTTTAGAAGGTTACGATGACATTCGGATAAGAATGATTTAAATTGACAGATTACAGCCTGTTATAACTACTAAGTAGCTTAATTGCAAGATACATGTAAATTTTAAGCAAAATGTTGGTGTCTTACTGTAGATTCAACTTAATGTAAACGTGTAACAAGTTAGACATTTTAAATGATGTAAAATGGAGACCCAATTGGTAGAAGTGTTAGCAACACCTCAGTAAGTGATGTTTGCTACTCTCGAAGCAAGTAATTTGAGAAATTGCCTACGTCGGATATGCTATCTCGGGAGAATTACACCTTATATCCTACCTTTAGCATAGTGCGTTTTACATCTTACTTCTGAACTGTTTTGCGTTTGGTGAAAGAGGAGAGGCTTAACGCATTCAAACTATGTAGCGACTTGATTCATTTGCATGGTTGAAGTGTAAGGAGGAAGAGGTTGCACTACATAGAGGTGAATTATGGTGAATTACAACGATGCTGCTTTTGCCCCAGGGGAGATTATGTGCGAATTGCCCCCGCGTTTCTAAATTAAAATGTTGACTACATTTTATGCAACAAAGATCAACAGTAACAATCTACTAGGAACTTACTACTGACAAAATACTTTCGAATATAAAATAAAAAGGTAAAACTTTTTATTGGCATAATTTTGTTATATTTCTCATTAAACTTATATTGCCTACCCCGTTCGATTCAAAGTGAAAATTAGTTAAATGATACTCCTTTTTTATTTTCCATTAAGCGTTGCTTATCTTGGTTATTAATACTTTTCTCATCAAACTCTGGTCTTGAAACTTTTTTCTTATTACACCTCTTAGCTGTTTGCTTAGTGCTTCTTCTTTTCTTTGGGGAATTGTTGTTCTTTCCAAATTGTGTAAAACTCTTTCATCTCCCCAGACTTTCTCATTTGTATGTTATTGTGTTATTGTTTCTCCTGTGTCCATAAAGATCGTTGACGGTTCGCCTGATGTTTATTTCCAAAAGGTCAAAGTAAGGCCAATTACTGTCAACGCTGTGGGATATGATACTAACAGCAAATGTTGACGCCATCCGAAAACATCTAAACAGCGCTGATTGGTCGCTTGAATTTTCTCGTCCTGCCCGGGCTCGGATTAAGCACCCAAAGTGGAGCGGTCTGTACACCGAGCCAAACAAGTCGATCGATCAATCTCCATTTCTGTAGTACACTGAGCTTAGCTCATCTAAGCAAACTTCCGATGCAATTGATCTGAAACAAATAGCTGCCAAAAACAGAGTAAATAACCATTTAATTATATTTACTATGGTGGAATGACAAGTTCTAACAGCGATGTATTTGTATTCCGCAATTCCCAACTCAAATTGAAATTAGAGGTCGATTTTACAAGGTTTGCACAATTACTACTTGAACTGATGTTGTGCAATATAATGTCCTAGTCGCACAGAATTTATTAAAGTCCCCCGGGGCTCGGTGTTATCTCACTGGACGAGCAACCTCGTTTTTCACTTATTTACAACCCCCATAAATCGCATTTGTTTATATCAGCGCATTTCTGCATGACACAGTGCCATTCCTACACGCATCATTTTTATTTACGTGCGTGCCGTTTTTGAACACTGTGATATTACTGCTGTTAACCTGCAATAACATTAATAATACGCTTATATGTTTTATGCAAACACCCGTACAGCAATCCCCTTAGACAGCATGCAAAATAATCTGTAATCATGTTAACCAAATTCTGGAATAAAAAGAAGCAGCAATAATCGTATAAGAGGATGTTGGCACATTGTGTGTTGTTGTGTTCCACCATTATACCACCAGTATTTTAAAAGAGATTAATTTTAATTGATTCTTGCATGACGTGCTTTTCTGATTACTTTATTTTCAGCAATACACGTGTGAGATGTCGTATTGTGTTAATACTCGTGGCATGCAAATAGTGGATAATAAAATGTTTTTTTTTTACAGGATGGAGTAGTGCAAAGGGTGAGGAAGCCCACACACTGGATGCTGGCGGCGCCGATCTCGAACCTCTGATCATCAATCGCGGCCCGTACTTTGATAAGGCTGCTTCGAAAAATGTCACTGCGCTAGTTGGAAAAACATCCTACTTAAATTGCAAAATTCGAAATGTTGGAAATCGCACGGTAAGTGAAAATATCTCGGATTTTATCTACAAAGTAGAACAAATACGTTTCAACATATAAAGAACTATATATTTGATAACTGCTAATTGCTAACTTAAAGAGATAGTCTATAAATATCTATATTATATTTATCACCAAATTAATAGTAGAAAAGAATATAGATTAATTTTATTAAATAAAGTCACGTTTATTGCAATTATTATTGTTATAGGTACGGGATTGCGACATTTTATGCATCAGGAAGCTATCTCGTTATCGTATTATGAAAGTGGGTCCTGTGCGACCGACACTTTTTAATTAACTCACTAACGAAACTACAAAACGACATTAGCAACGTAAATGGCTATAGCGCCGCTCGAATACCCCGGAACGCGTAGACTGCGAGTACAATGCTAGGTCGGCACACTTTGTATGCACTTTCAGGCTCCTATCTGAGCGTCCTGCGTCGTTGCCTTTGCCCGACTTGGAAATTAAATTGGAAAAAAGCGGCAGAATGAAATTTAAGACTTGAAATTTTATTAAAGAAGTTTACAGAACTCTTACTCGCATCCTTTTGAGGAAACGTAAGTTCTCCTAGTAAACAGAGTGTTCCGAAGCATTATCAATTTTCTTTAAACTTAATGGAAAAAATATATTAAAAATTTTATTTGCCATTCCTAATCTAACACAAATTGTATTTTTAATATAGTTAAAGGTTAAAAACCTTGCGCGTGAGAACTCCATTTAATAATCCAATCCAATAAGTAAATTTGAAAGTGCGACGAAGCGATGGTGCACATAGCAGTACCAAAATTGAATATTCCTGCACGCATAACTCTTCAGCCCAGCGCTTCCACCACAAGCTCCTTAACTACATTTTACGCCATATTCCCCGTTTATTTCAATTTTTCTTTTTCTTCAATATCTATCCAACTGCACACACCGTTATAATTTATTCAAACAATTCAACACGTTTTCCTCCTAAAGAGCATGCTATATATTTATTTTTCTGCTGCCATTTCTACGTTTGTCGTTTTCGCAGCTCTCGATGCTTCCATTTTCAAACGCGGCATTTCATATTCCACATTTCTTACCGCGGTCTTTAGAGTCGCGTTATTTTTTTGTTCTTCTGCGTGTGAAATATTATGGAAGGAGGCGACGAGTGGTGCCGTTGGCGGTTAGAATGCGCATTCGAATAATACGTGCTCATGTGTGTTTAACGTGGAAATTTGTGATCGTAAAATGTGCACCGTATGGTTTAGCTGCGGTAAAGGAGTTGCGCATATAGAGAGCTGCAAAATCCGCTGTAGTTAGGAACAATACAGCAGAAATTATGATGAGAGTCACACTTTTCATGTTGCAATAAGAAGAAATAACAATGAGATGCAAAGTAATTGTAAATAGTGAAGCAGAGCAACTATTTCGTAGTAATTTTACCTTTTTTAGGATCTCTCTGTACCTCAATCCGTTCGTCCACTTATACGTTTATGTCTATAAAATTGTTTGGAAATAATCAGAAAACGGTTTTCAGAAGTCGATTGGCAGGATTTGGAATGATAGCAACAAGCTCTCCAATTTCTGAATAGGTATATAACTGGAAGTTGTTTCGCTATATCTGTTATATCTCATATTTATCGAGATAGTGCTGTGACGGATGGATTTTCATAACATCTTCTCTTCAACTAAAAGGGATATTGGTAAAGGGTTTTCGACACTCCGTTCGACAGGAGCTGCTGTGATGTAAACACAGCCATAAACTTCTGGTTACGACCCAGAATACGATTGCAGTAAAATTTGGGAAGACAGAGTAAAGCTTTGGAATCAAAAATTTTAGTATTTTATTCAGTTTGTTGAAATCATACGAAAAATCCAAGTTTAACGACTAGTGAAATATTATTGAATATTATTTTACCAGTAAAATCCACTCGTAAACTATATGGAATTCTGCAATATTACAAGTTTATACATACGTTTATTGAAGCTAATTGTAAACATACCTTTCTTGTTCAGTAAATACGCTTGCAATTTAATTAATTCGCATTTAATTCGTTTTTCCTAATAAATATTCGTTTATATATTTCATGTATTTTTGTTTTTATTTTTATAATTGTCTTTATTATATGCAATATATTCTAGTATTGTTTTTGCTTGAATTGATACGTGATAGAATCGATTGCCTCGCAATTTTCATCTAAACAAGCAACCAAAAAAGGTTAATGCTATTAGCTCCACTTCAAAGGAAACGTAAATTATTAAAGTCTGCAGCAGCTCTGTCTGTGAAGTTAAAAACAAAAGCAGCCTCAGGCACACAATCAAAGATCCCTTTGTTAGCATTTTCTAGATACAACAACACATTTCAATGCAGTTAAAGACGTGCATTCTGTCTTCAACAAATGTAAATATAATTTAAAATATATATGTACAAAATATAAACGGTAGCTTATTGGATTTTATTGTCGGCTTTATTGAGTTTCGAATGTTTTTAAAGAAATAAACTTATATTTACTCAACTTCTCCCTGTGGATTATAACAGAACGGTGATAACGTAATTTAAAAAGTTGGTAAAAGACTCCATGGTGGCCGAACATCATTTATAATATTTATGTACCTTTCACTATAAAAGGCAGACTAACAAAACACAGAGCTAAACTATTTATTTTACCATTACCATGCGACCCTATTTAAAAAATTACTATCTGCTTCAATGCTTTCCGCTAATGATTTTAATTAATTATGAATTTCACACAGTGCTTTGTGAGCATAAGCAGAATTAAAGTTGTAATCCTTGTGCTTGGTGCCCCGGCAGTTCTACGTTAGTTGCACTTACTCATCGTCATAATTTAATGATGATGGCAGGGCGCGACATAAGTACTTTTATTGTAATTATAATGATGTTGAAGCGATGTTGCAGCCCGTCGCCATCGTCGCTTGGTATACGTTTGTCGCGTTTCGTGTTGTTTTCTTGTTGAACGATAACAAAGTTTCTACAGCTACGTTTATTTTATGTGCGCAGAGTTAGTTTCGTACTCCTTCGGCAATTATTCTTCGCGTCCATTAATCACTAAAATGGCAAAGGGAGGCGGATGCGTGCGTTATAATTTACTTCTAAATTAATGTAGATCCAATAATATTTATGAAGATATTTAGAAAAATTTTGATTAATTAACCATATTCGTAGAATAAAAATGTTGAATAAAAAGAAACAAGTCAGGTTGCGTGTTGCGTATATATCTACGGAAATAAATAATATTAAGGAATGGTGGTAAACATACTATGCTCATATGTATCATATGTATCAGCTTACAATTAGTCAAAATAGCAGCGCTGGTAATGTTATAAATTCGAAATTAATGCGGCAACAGCCCCATTAATTCATGAAATTTGCCGAATTTCACGGTTTGTTGAAGATTGCGTCCACGCGTCGGTTAGAAAAGCACTTGAAAGCATAACAGTATGGAGCCGCCATTAATTATTTATTAATTAAATAATTACCCAACGAGTGATTTGCCCTCTCTGTATTATTATTATCGCTCTGTTTCAAGAGAAAATTGTCAAATATGTTCACAGTTAAATTACTAATATATTTATAAAATCAGCAATATAAACATCAATCAAATCACAACTTTAACACTTTTAAACTATCTATAAGCATTTCCATCCAACAGAAATTATGTTGCCATGTCCTACTTTGAAAGTGTACCTAAATGTTATTTTGCTCAGCGTTGATTGCAATAAATTATAATAACGCGCATGCAGTTTAAACTTTTTGCCTTCCACAATGCCATTAAATGTCTGTAGTAGGAAATTTATGAAAATCTAGTGGTGGCAAATAAATCTCCCATTCACTGCGGCCATACTGCATCCCTTGGGGTTTTTGTGTGTACTTTCCGCCCACAATGATCCTGCGGTTATTGATGGTAAAATGCATTAAGTATATATGGATTTTGCCACTGCACATTTTTGCTGACGTTTTATTATCCTATTGACCTGGAGAATAAAATAGAATACTCATTATTAGTAAAAAACTCAAAAGTGTCAAACAAAAAGAGAGTGAACAAGATCATTTATAAATCATAACTACATAGAACAGGAAAAATACTCTTTTGAATTTTCAACAGATCCATGTAACTCTATAATTTTTTAACGTTTAGATGTTGGAGTGTGGCTAAAGTTCAACAAACTCATTTTTCTCACATTTCCGCGACGTTCACGTTGTGAAATGCGGGGATAGCAAGGGCGCCAGTGGCATTCATCATTACGCGTTTCTGCAACTGCGGCCGCGTCCACGTTTTGCATCTCCAATTTAACATGCAATCCGGCGATATGAGTTTTTGGTTCGCTCGCCGACGCAATTCACTCGCTTGTTCCTCGTTCATTTTTGCATTCATCTCGTTCATCTTCACGCTCGGAATGATGTGCAATTTTTCCTGTTTGCAGATTTTTAAATTAAAAAATGGCATTTTCTTATCGCACGTTATACGACCACAACCACTTCCTCAAATTCCTTCTATTTAAGTTCAACTTGTAGTATCTGCAAGGCCATAATTCAATTTTATTTCAAGAAAGTCTGTTAAAATGTTCTTCATCATTCTTCCTTCCTTAAACATTGTTCCTACTGTCTTCTCTTTTTTGAACGGCTAAGTAAAGTGTTTTAGAGATTGTTTCCATAGAAGGCAAAGAAATGAGGGTTGAATTTCACACCCTGCTCACCTTTTACTTCATTTTGTGAGGCTTTGCGTGTGTAGTGTATGTCAGTGTGTCCCTTTTCGCGAGAGCTCATTTCAGGAGCTCGGAACTACTATGTTGGGATACGGTATCAGACTCTCCGACACATAGCACCGATGACAAATGGTAGCGGATACGGGATGCTTGAGCCCTCTTCGTGTTCCGGATACGGCTGTATTGACCATACATCACTGGTAACTAGAGAGAGTTCCAGCAAACCTGCAACCCTAGACTTTGGAAGACGCTCAGGAATTTTTACATTTACTTTGCAGACGATGTCAACGAAATGATGTGGGTTTTGTCAGTATTTTCTTTCACGTTGAGTATTTCATTGCCTTCGCTTGAGAAGCACGAGTGAAGTTGCGTTTCCGGAATGTAGTGGACTAGTAATATACCAACACTCTCATTCCAAACACGTTTTCTTTATTGCCGGAAATATTAAATAATTTAGTATGACATAAAATGCAAACACATTCTATTCGAGAGTAAACACCTGTGTAGTTAATGTAGCGAAAATTAAAGTATAAAATATTATGGGCACTCTCAGGAGACTCTTTTAACATACTTTTTTCACTCTCACATTTTTAACTTTTGCTGTTATCTCTTACCAGCGTGTAGGCATTATGAGTTTGTCCCCTCTTGGTTTTCTTTACTAAAGCTTTAGAGGAAATCTAGTTGGAGGTACGACTGGATGAATCTCAACGTCGTTACCAGTTTTCCTCATGCCTAATAATAAAAGGACAAGAACATCTACGTACGCTACCATGAATGTTAACGCTCTATTAGCTACATTTACTAGGGCGGCTTCCGGCGAAAGTCTCATTCTTTCAGCTGTTTTCCATGTTTTCTTGCCTTTAGGAAAAAAGAGACGAAGAACGTAAAAACACGGCAAATGGCTTGGGTGCACTAGTTAAATGAAAAAAAATACGTCTTTATTAAGTTAATTTAAAATAGATCAATCATGGTGACTTTTCTCGTGTGGCAAACGAGGAAAACAAACTTTATCATAATTGCAATAGGTAGGTTGCATACTTTTTATTTTTAAAGACTTCATTTTACCAACATATATATTTACTTTTTTCCATCAACAATTTATTGCTCCATTTAATTCGCATTTCCTGTAGTATTTACTTATTTCTATAGATTTCATAATACTTTTTTCTAGTATTTTATTCATCACCTTGCCATCTAATAAAAAGTCCTATAATTCCTGTTCCCCAGATAAATAAGTGATATTAATAATGCGTACACAGTAAGGGGAGCAGCTACTACTGGTTGGCATAAAACCGTTGTACTATAATTTGTAATTACAAGAATTTCAATATAATTTTTACAAGCCACGCTTTAGAATTTCCATTGTGCGCTCTTAACTTCATGCCGTCTATTTTTAATTCGCATTTTCTTATCTACAATGTTTTCGAGGCATTCACTTCTTGTTCGACTTGAGAAAACGAGCGCACAGCGCACAATATTTCCTAGGTGTTTTCTTTCCCTTGTAAATACATCCCAACTGCTTCTTCTCAATCTCAAGCGTGTTGTTCTCACCCGTCTTCCCCTTTGCGGGTCGTTAATAACGTGCGATGGAACACGTTTATTTATTATGGACATTAATAATAAGTTTCCATACTTTAGTATATATTACTAGACTGAGCTGGTAAACACGTGTATGGGATAGCGAAATTTGGAGAGCGAAAGCGCGGAAAATTACAAACACGTGCAATAGTCAATAATAAATCATGTATTGCAGTTTACATACTGTAGCTACGATGCATTTTTGTTTGTTATTTCTCATAAGTTATAAAAAATTCAGTTCAAAGGTTCGAATTTAATCAATTGTAGCCTCCAGGTTACCGGATATGCAGGCAAATTCAAACTGTTAACTTGAATGTTTATTGTTTCAATATTGGAGAGTTTGTTTGCATTATGCAATCAATGTATGCGCCAATCCGTCCATGCATAATGTGGCAATTTCAATTTGAGTGGTTTTTCCGCGAAAAGCTAATAACTTGGCTTTCGATACGTTATTCAACACATTCTCACTCTCTGTTATTAAATAGCGGATATTGGAATTTTTCAATGTTCTCGGAATTAATAAAACATTTCTAAGCTATACAAATCGACTGGAAACTTTTCAGCTCTGGGGTGTTAAAAACTAATGCATAAAGCAAATGCTAATTACAAAAGTTATTGTGCTTTTTATTAAATATTAGATATCAGTAATCTTGATATTATAAAATATTCCTACTTTAGTGAAAATCATTGTATCAATAGATTATTCTTGACTTAAATTGAAAAAGAAATTGAAAGATTTGATTTGAATTTTCGCAGGATATTCGACCTCATTGATTATTCGATATGTTCCTCCAACTCACCTGCAGACGTCAAAGAGAGCAATCTCAAAGAGCGATATCAATCTGGGCGTGATGCGACAAACTCTACGAATTTATTTATTTTATTCCGTGTTTGAAGCACTTGGCGCTTACAGCTTTTGTGCCAATAAAAGGTTTGTACATTTCAAGTACACTTACGGATATTTGCTTCAATCAATATCACAAGAGTGAGGGCCACTCCAAATGAAATGAAATATTTGATAATAGAATTCATTTGAGGTATAGCACAGATTTCTCTATTCTCGTCTATATCCACTGACATTAAGGACTATGATCTTAATATATAGCATACTGAGGTTTGTGGGGACTTGAAGTTTTGACTGTGCAGCCTTGGGAATCTTGTGTTTCCATTGAAAGTTGAGGTTAACGGATGACTTTGCGCTATTACAACCCTCATCTCTATCTGCTCGTAGCATCGACTCATTCCATTTTCTAGTTCGAGATCTATTATATCCATAACCACCCATCGCAAACAAACTTCTTCCTTGTCCCAATTCGGATTCATTGCAGTCGGGAATATAAAGTCCAGGGATAATAAATTACTTCAGATAATGAATTATGGCTGTTGCTTGGAAGCAGCTTTTTGGCCACTTTGAGGCGTCGCTAATAAACTCAACAATAAAAACACTTCCGAAGTGACGTATATAAAATTAAAGCAAAACAAGATCCGCACAGTCTTAATAAAAATAGGTTAATGAAGTAGGTGGTAATTAGAAGAAGAGAACTTTTTGTAATGTTAGCAAACTATCAATATTTATCAAGATTAATGGTTAACGATAGTTTATGTTTATGACATAACGATGCAGATTAGGTGTATGAATTGGGTAAGTAAATTTAAGTTGTATTCTTACAATTAGAGAGAATCCGTTTTGTAACCCTAGAAGCCAGAGGCTGGGAACGGAAAATCCGAAATTGAATTGAACAAGTTAATTAACTGTGAAGATAAATGTAGTATGACAATTTATTTCTTTAGTTTACGCTTATCCTTCAAATTCTCTCATATTCACTGCATCAGCATATAATTCAAATTATATTTCAGAGCAAGTAATAAAAGTTTTACTGTGAATCTACAAATGGTCGTCATTCATTTGTAGTTTGTTTAATGTTTCGTTTCTTATTACACTAAAAAGATAGTTCGATTTTCAAAATGAATTAGTTATTTATTACCTAGGTAGTGATTTATTACATGATGTTGTTTACATTCGAAAAAAGTTGAGCTTTAGGTGGAAAAAGACAATGATGAGAAAAATTGCCAACACAGAAAAACATCCTCGTACGGAAAATCGTAGGACTAATGGTGAATGGATGAACTCCCCAGGGCATTGTCGATCGCTTTTCAGAGTTGTGGTGGTGACTTGCAATTTTTCACTTTAGTGCAAACCACAAATAAAATTAATGGAGGAAGTACAAATTTAAAATCAATTCTAATGTATTTCTCTGGAAATAAATAGTAAAATATCACAAATTTAAACAACCGTGTACAGTGAAGAAAGCTTCCATTATTTCAGTTTTGAACATAGAATTTTCGTAGAACCTCGTTTCTATGTTCATGGACTGGTTAATGGAATTCCGCTAAAACTTGGAAGCTTTTTCGTGATTTTCAAAGGCTCACAGAGTAATTTAAAATCGGTAGGAAAGTGGCTGATGGCAGGGCTTGTCTGAGAGCCTTTGTGGATTCCCTCAAGCTTGGTTGTTCTGGTTTCTGTTCTAGCAGCTCTGTGCTGCAAATGAAGTAACGATTCATAAGGGGTTAAGTGAAGAGGAAATGCATTCGGATTGCAAAACTACGGGGGCGTCTTAATGGCTTTGACTCCAAATCAGCATATGACTAAATTTTTAAGTATCTAGAAAGCGCGCATGCATTAAGAAGGACAATGTTCTATAAAGGGAATATTAAGTAGGATGAGAAAATTGCAATAAAAAGAATTGGTAATAACACTATGAGATATGTGATTTATTATTCTCTAAGTACATAGGATGTTTCTTTACTTTTCAATCTAGAAATTTCATAACATATTTTGTCTTTCAAAACAATAAAATTTATAGAACAGCGACAATTTCATATACCCGCTTTTCAAATATGCGCAAGTGTTTCAATATCCATTCTTATTTAATTTAATAGTATTTTATCGTTTCATTGTTTGGCACCTTTGTTTGCGAGGATTTTCAACCAGAGTTTCATCCAAGTTTCCATTTTGCACGCCACATTTATATTTATTCGCAATATTCCCGCGTTTGTATTTGTTTGTATTCTATTTATCTTATAGTTTGCTGTTAGTTGCACTTGCATCCTGGCACCTCGAGTGCACTCACACTCTTGTGCCATCTTCTTTCCTGTTTTCTAGGCGCCAACGCAATTGTAGCATACGGACGTAATTGAAAACGCTGCGATTCACCCTCTGGCCTTCTAAACAGGACGAGCTTGAGGCGTTATTTGCAATATACACAAAACACACAATACCCTTGTCAAATATAGTATGTAACACAAGTGCGGGTGCAATTTACAATGTTGCAAATGTACATTTTGGCTAGCAACACACTCTCCTTTTTTTGCATCTGACCCATAGTATCTATACAGAAAATGATTGCGGCAATTTTCAGTTACAATTCAAGTACATAACCACTTTAATTAACTAGGTATGCAGCGCACATAGCTACGTTGAACGCTACTATGGTATCATGGATTGTGTTCATATTAGTTTCGTGTTTCATGTACGATTGCCATAAGAACGCGAAATAAATAGGGCGTGCGTTATTGGTTTACTGTGCTTTTATCTGTGAAATACGTTAAGCAATGTGGCGGAAAAGCGCCTGGTGTCTACATTTCGCACAATGGCGAAAATCCTGCGCGGGGCGAAGATAAAATTCAAGTTTTACGAAATTTCCACGCTTTTGCGCGCGAAGAACGAGTAAACAAAGTTGTCGATATGTTCGCATCGCGTGTTTGCTTTCGATGAGACATGAGAAAATCAATTTATGCCGACTTAACAAATGCACCCTTAAATAAACATTTCTCAATAAATCTTTCCGCTCTAAACAAATATGTATTTAATTTCGAATACTGTAGAACGAGTATGTTATGTTACCCCAGAATCCCTGTAAACAAAATGATGTGTAATATAGTAAACATGCACAGAACCAGAAATATATAAATTTACAGAAAATAGTGTAATTTATTACATTGATAAGTAGGTAGGATTTATGCATACTGAACCGCAATATTTCCAACTTGATTATTATTTTTTAAGTTGTTTTCTAAAACACCTTGCAATCAGGTAACGAAGTCATTGAATCAACTTTGTTGGGCGTTGCTACGTTTATTTTCTGTTACTACTAGATACTTGCTTTGCTGTTATCCTTGCTGGTTTATGTTGCCAGATGAATTTTACTTCGAAAACTTTTTCACATTTACGCACGAGAATATTTTGGGGCTTCGCTGTCTGAACGAGAAAAATATGGGAAATTTATGAGGAACTGAATTAAATTAGCTTTTGCAGCGTGCTTCTTTAGATGTGGCGTGAATTCTGTATCGTATATCGCATATTAACCAGTACCAGCGTATATTGTAGCATAGTGAATTTCAGAACGTAGTTTGGACGCGTAAATTTGTAACTTTAATGTTGTACCACTCAGCAATGTTGGGAATGTAATTTCTCTTAAGCAACATGCAAAAAAGTTAAAATGGACATTAATCCCATATATGCCCTTTTATTGCTTCTCTTTGTTGATATAATAGCCACAAGGAAGTAACATCAAAATATATGATAGTATTGTAATATAAGGGCATTTCGTTGATCAATAAGGAAATTTAGTGAATTACCTTATATTCTCAACATTGTTTTGCGTCTTTGCACTTCCTTTAAATTACAAAAAAACTTTATCTCTGCCAAAATTTATCTTCTATTGTTAATAGATACTTACATAATATTTTTTTTAATTCATACTATATTCTCATGATTTATCATTTCCGTGATTCTTTCGCCTATAAAAAATAGACTCCGCTATATTTTCTCTGTTATATTCAAATGATGTCTTATGTGTAGTGGAAAGACCTGTGTTTTACCTATTTGAATAAGACACAAATCTATCTCCGGGGACTCACAAAGATGACTAATAATAATGAATATTTTTATTATCCTCTTTACTGCAATGCGGTCCATGCCTTTAATATTATTTTTTATATTCTTTTCCCGACTGTGAGCGGATAACATGATGGAGAGTAAAATCGAAACCTTACGGGTGAAATATATGACAGCACTGGTAATGCAACTAAAATCTAGAAATGGGTAGTAAAAATACGACTGGAGGAAATAAATGTTAATCTTCTGGGAATTGTGAAATGAAATATAAAATATACGAGATGGAAAACAATACATAAGCAAAAAATCAATAGATAGCTTTACGATGGCTTTTAACGGTTTTAATGTTACAAATAAATTGCTTGTACATTTTAAACCAGAAGTTGCTTAGAACTACTTTCGGGATAAAATTGCTTTGGAAAGTATTTCAATTCCGTTAAGTTCTCAACAAAATATCACCAAAAGCACCACCCAGTGCCCAATAGTTTACACAAACGGTTACGATTATAGCCTGCAGGCAAGCTGCAATAAACTGATGACTCTTCATTCCGCATCAGCTGCAGAGCAGGTGCTGCAGCGAGAACTAACGTCTTCGCAAACTGTCCGCACAGCATGTTTCATATTCCATCTACTCTATCCCCGCGTTAGCTCGTTCTAGCGGTTGAGTATCTCCTGCTGCGCTAGCAATACCTACATCGCAATGTCACGGAGAAAATTAGGTCCAGCGCGTTTCCGCCCTTGTTTGACCTGGTGCACAACATTGGGGGACATTCGGCTTTGCAACCCACAAGGGTTGCAATGTAGAAAGTACAGTGATCCCATGATGCCATGGTATATGTGGGAGGCAACAAAATAAGGCGCGAGCAAACGAGCGAAGCCAAATGAACGCCGTCGATGTCTACCGGTTTTGAAGAGGCGATGTCGATGCCGACGCAGCGTCTGGATATTAGGATCGTTACAACGTCCATTCAATGACCCGAAACGAGACCCTAGGAGGATGTCCCGTGTAACCGTGTTACACCTAGAAGCTTTTCGATAACGTTCGATCCTTTCCGTGTTCTTGGAAGTTGAGTCCTTTCAAACGTGTTTTAAACGTGAGCGAACAAGTTCAAATTTCTTCACGCTTGCCTGGATATGTTATACTGTTATAGAATGTAACAGATTTGTGGCCATCACCACCCAAAATTACAGACATTACAGTCTGCTCCTGGATATAAATATAGTCAGTAACCATCTTTTAGATGGTTTTATTATACCCCGGTTAAAGTTACAATCTGATATTTCGTTAATGTATTTAGTCCGGTTCTGTTGTTGTTAAGGGCGCTCTATCAGTATTTACTGGGTAGCAAAAAACAGTCCGCAGTCGGTCGATGCTCGGTCGGAAGCAAAAACGAATAGGAAATCAACGGTGCTGTGGTGTTCGCACACCCGACAGTACCACTAAAAAAGACTATGGCCTTGTTCATGGCGGAAGCACGGTTGGCGTTTGGGAAAAACGATATTGCTACTTAATTACCGTAAAAAATCACTTCATTTCCAGGTTAAATCTTTTTAAATTCTATGTGTCAAATTCTATGAGCAATTGACATGAGCAAATAATAAATTTTAGAATAGAAAAATAGTAAATTATTGCGAATGCATGACTCTTACTCAAAAGCTTTGAAACATTTTATATATATTCAACATCCCAAAATACCCCTAGGGGTGTAGGTGTAATATTTACATTTTACATTTGCCTTTCCTTAATAACTATAAAGAAGAAAGAGAAAATAGATATTTAAAACAATAATATATGCATTCTATAAAATTTTATAAAATTTAGTAACTCAGTGATTCCTTTATCTTCATTTATTCTTTATGAATTCTCCGCATTTCTTGCGGTCCTTCGCTATTTCCTTTGCATCTTCTATTCCTATTCCTCTTGTTGTCATTACTTGTTCTATTGTTTCGTCCCATGTTTTCA
>JAODVP010041226.1:0-15236 GCA_025400035.1 Tetradonia laticeps
ATCTAAATCATTTTGGCTGATCCGGCGCGTTTCAGTCGTTCCTTTGAAATGAACACGGTGTTATTATAATCCAAATCAACAAACATCATCAGTTCCTGTAAACGATTTCATGCAAAAATTCTTGACTTGTTGGACAACTCTTCCACTGAACATTTTATCAACCAAAACCCCTTGATGATGGTTTGAGGAGCCGAAACTTGCGGATAAGTAATTCACAGTGATTAGTTGTACTTTTATAGCGATTTATAGTGAAATTTATTCTACCCATCCAGAATTTTGCAACTATCTACCTTTCCTGCAAGCGAGGATAGAGTGAATTAAAAATACGCTGAAATACTTCGTATAAAACTTCGTTGGACTGCTGCGCCCGAACTTGCCGGTGCGCCGCCGCGCACCTAGATTTTTACACTGTTGTGAATATTCGACATTTTTAGGCTTCGTATCCAATAATATGCATTAATCATTTATTTACTACATAATTACTATTTGTTATCAAATATTTCCAATACTAAGCATGTGAAATAAAATTGGTGAAGCATGAAATTAAAATACCCATTTGAAATGATAAAATTGAACTCTGTGAAACGTTTACAATTTCACAAAGTTTTAATTAAAGCCAGACAGAGTGGCACGCACAGAACACTTCATTCAAAACAGCGCGTATCGAAACTCTTTTTTTTATGCAGCAAACAGTTGTAAATCAGTATTTTCCATTTTCCACTCATCGCACATGAACCAAACCACTACTAGCAATCTGTAGGTTGCGCATTGCATGAAACGCTTCTCGTTTTCCGGTCGTGGTGGTCTCGCGATGCTCTCCGTTCACGAATGATTTATGCGGTGTTGTGGATTTATCAATAACAGATAAAGAAATAGGAAGAGGGAATTTATAGTACACTCGACTAGCCGCGGCGCTAAGCTGACAATGTGCAAGTAGGGAAAAATGGAATGAAAATATTTATATTACCGAAGCCGTTATATCTTTCACATTCTTTAATAAAAGAGGCTTTCGCATATGGGAACTGTATATAATAGGTTGACCACATTGAAGAGGTTTGAGTGCAATTCGATTTTTAGAACTTTACGTTACTAACTTGTTCTTGCTTGAAGTTCCACACACGAAGTTTCTGCTGTTTCCAAAGCTAAAGCCCTGTCACATCTTAAGTCTTTTATCTCACAGCGTTGTTCAAAAATTCGTTTCCAAGGAAAGTATACGATATACACTAGATAAATATTGAAAGGAAACAACAATGGAAGTGCTGTTTGTCACTATCATATTTACCTGCACGATTCTCTTCTGCATTCAAATCTTGTATGCAACTGTTATTTTCCATTGAGAAGCTTCACAGCAGTAGAGATTTCAGAAAAATAAATACAACTCTCATTTTGACATCTTATAAATAATTGTTACATTAAAAAAATATATATAGTAGTGTTGAGTGATTAATGTTTGAGTCGTGATCATCGAAAATCTTTCTTCCCATTTCTTAATCTATTAATCAGAATTACTTAATTAATTGAATAATATTGATTAATTATAACAATTTCTATAATTGATAGATTAGTAAGCATGATAAGCATGATCGGTCGTTGGGGAAGAAGAAAACTGCATATGTGGAAAGTACAGAATTTAATATTTTTTGTAACTACATATCCCGGCATCAGGTATGCATGAATTATCAAGTTAAAATAAAATCGTAAAGTAACGGTTAGTAGCAAAAAAACCTCACCAAATCAATAATCGTATTAAAAATGGCTATAATCGGAAATGAACCACCATTTCTGATTTTTTATGTTTATAGGATTAGTATTAATACTATAAAGTCGCTATAAGGTTCCAGTATCTGTGCTAAATTTTTGGAACTGCAAATTGTTGGAAAGTTTTTCGTTTTATTTCACCGTATCTCCAAAACTATGCACTTTTCGAAACAACTATAGGTATTGTTTTTAAATTTGGTTAAAATTGTTACATATAAGACCCAATTCCACTTTTTAGGTTGTATACCAGAGGCGATATATTTTTACACCATTATAAAATTTCCAATTTTGTTCAAATTTAGCCTACGTGGAAGGAGTTGAAACTGACTAAATTGCAGCAAAGTTAATTAGCTTTAATTTCAGCATAAAACAATGTAAAGTGGATCCAACAGTTTTTACACAACCGTTGAAAAGTCATAATATGGGTTAATAGACATAACAAAAGGAGCATTAATAATGGCTGCAATTGCAAATGGTCGGCGATATGTTTTTTAATATTCATGTTGGTACAATCAATATCAGTGCTCTGAATCCAACTGTGCAACTTCATTTTTGCAAGTAGATATAGTAGATATAGTAGATATGCCTTTTTCAAAGAAACTAATATATTTTAAAATATATAGAATTTGTTGAGACCAAACTCAATTATGTTGCACAATAGAAGTCTAGATAAAGCTCTTCTAAATATGGAATTCTTCAACAACATTTCCTGGTGTGCTCAATTATAACCTAAAAATTCGGGGCAACCAAACAAGGTACAACGAATTTCTCCATACAATGATTTGTTTACCTGAAATTTTATCTAAAACTTTCAACTCTAAACAGGATATTTCAGTATTGTGAAAAAATAACTGCCTTTTCAAGAGCTGTATCACTCTTGTGCATCATACAAACTTGATTTTATATTGTAGCCAATTTGTTTTATTTTAAAAATGTACATAATAGTTTTTCAATTAGACCATCACCTCCCTCTTATCTTCGCAACCTCAATTCTCGTAGTAGTATCTAACTCGCAATTCGAAAATATTTATCATCACATGCGAGCACGCTTAACTGTTCTTTGTATACAAAACATTGTTTACAATATGCCTCAATCGACCAGAATAAAATTTGAAATGAATAAGCATTTTTTAAGTTGTAGAAGATTTTGAACCAATAGACAAAGAATAAAGAATATGGTCCAATATTTAGGAAATTCAAATCCGATCAGACCAGACACTTTATATTCAGTGATATTCAATGGCCATTGTATTGGACCGGAAATGAATTGTTATGTGAGTCATTACGTTACGACTGCAAATGTGACAAAGTGAAGACTTGGAGCCCTACGGCCCAGTAAATCACCCTGAGAACATTGAGGCAATGAGAGCTTTAATTTTACAATCCTTCGATTTATAGTCTTGTGATTATTTTCTATGGTTTTTTTGAAATCCTATGCTAATAAGAAACATCCAAGAACCCTTTCACACATAAAGAAGAATATCCTGGAAGTAATTGCCAACATAGAGTCTGTTATGATGGCAAATAAAAAGCAAATATCATTTTTCTGACTCATACAATTTTATTAAACTTTGAAAAGATAAAATTAAATTGCCACACCCTCTATAATATCGTGATTTTCATTATTGCACATTTAAAAAAAACAGGTTGGTAGGCGGGAAGGTAAAGTAGGGTAGGGTCAATATTACTTGAAAGATTTTGGAACCGACTACAAAATTACTGATCAAGATTCTACATGAAATTTTATAGGAATTCGGATGTTTATTGTGATAGCTACACAATAAAAAAATCAAAAGCCAGGGTAAGACGGGCCGATCCCTGTAACGGTTGCAACATGGCGACGCAGAGAGAATGCTTCATAAATAATTTTTGAATTTTTCTTAAAGGAATGTCCACCTGTATTGATTATATTTAGAAACACCAGTAGTATCATCCTTCAAAGTATGACTTACCCTGTGTGAAGGAAAAACAATGACTAATAAAGTATTCTCTCCCACTTGAGCAAAATAATCTTTGCCAAAAACTAGTAAAGATTGAAGCGTGTATGCACTGTAAGCCCAATCGGTTCAATTTACCTCCCCTAACAACTTGGCCAAGTGCAACAATAACAAACAGAATACACTCCAAACAACAAGTACAGTATATTAGGAGACTCTGAATACGTCGAGAATGATATTCAAGCAGGACATGTGTAGGTAGATATATATGTACATATATATTTCACGGAGGCGACGACGCCGGCAGGTTGCGTGTACATATGACAGGAAACTCGTTGGTAAATTTATATTTCCGGAGAGTTTATTCCCAGCTGGCGAACGCGAGCCCGGCCGCGAGCGGGGAGCGGCGAAGACGGACGAGCGCGTACAGCCGCCGCCGCCGCCGTTGCTAACGGCAACCACAGGTGCAACTTCGATGTTTAACTAAGCCTAGACGAGCTGGACGTGTTCCGCATTCCAGCATTTCAGCGTCTCCGTCCAATTGTTTTAGTCTCGGACTAAACGCGGCGGCTACAATGACGGAATATTTATTTCCGGACAATTGAGGACATTGCGCTGTCCCCAGGCGGCCGGATGGCTATCAGACTAGCCAGTATTGATTACGTATACTTTAATCAAGGTAAACACGATTAGGAAGGAATAATAGTGAAGTGGAAATGCAAACTTGTTAGTAATTCATGCGAAGAGCAAACATTGTAACGCCACATGAAGTGAGCAAGGATATATTCCTGCAGATCGCGTATGCAATTGAATTATGTCTGCTTTGAAGTCCGATCAGGTTTTCTCAAAGTAAACGTCGTCTATTGAAGACGGAGTTGGCTGTACTAATAAGAAGTCATTTTCGTGAAAGAAAAATTTCCCGGAGGTCTAGTTTTCTTTGCGGGCGCTACAATGAAGACGGAAAACTTTTGTATGGCAAACTGAATTGATTTAAGGACTTAAATCGACACGTTACAATAGTATCAATAGCAATCACATAGCTATTTTCTATATAGAGGTAAAGCGGGGGATCATGGACCGTTTTTTTGAAAAATATTATCTCTGCTTCGTCTTAAGCCTGAAATTTCTAATTGTTTTAGAGTAACTTGCTTATCTATCTCTCTTCATCATATAAAAATTTCAGAATTTTCAGAATATAGTAACTTATGGGAACTTAGACGCCTATTGAAAGATATTCGCCTCCACTGTGTTTTATTATAGCAAAGCATAAAAAATATAATTTCGAAAACTCGGAAAACAGATGCGCATTCACCGGCGCCAGACAACCTTGAAATTCGCTGCGCACCTAAACACATGTGATGGGAAACTATCGATAGCACTATCGATTCATCGATAGCTCTTGCCACAATCGAACTATCGATAGTGCTAGCACAACTATCGAGTGAATCGCACGATTGCAGTACCCATGCGGCCCATGATCAGCTCCCGCATAATTTACTAGTTTATATCGTCTCCTATTCATTTAATCATTATTATACTTACTCATTATTTTAATAAATGAAATTACATTAGTTATATAAAATATTATAGATAAGTGATAAATATATCTTGTCTAAAAAAACTTAACCTAAAATACCTACAATAGTATGCAATATCTATCGACGGTTCGGGTTACAACGACGTAAAAGCAAATTTTCACAATTTTTGCTTATTAAACGAGAGAAGAACCACGGGCACATGACATTCCGGAGTTTAGATAAATTGTTATAACTATAACCTAAAGGAATGCGAATTTATTCATTTTTTTTAAACAAAACCAATGGCTTATACAGTGCGAGTCAGAACTCTACCAACACCTTCTAGGGGATGCGCTGGGAAGTTTTCTGACTATTTTGATATAAGGAATGTGTGTTGGCTGATGCTTCTTTGCAGAGTTATTCCACTTTGTTGTTCTATAATTACGCAATTTTACCCTAAAAGAAATTGCAATAACTCGGTAACGAGTAGTAGGTTCCTAATATCAAATTACTCGGGCTACATCCCCAATCAACCTCTGAGAGTGTGTCTATTGCATGTAAATTCTGTTTAGCGCAATTCTGCACAATAATAAATTGAAATAATTCCGAAAGGGTGCACCGGAGACCATATGTTCCTAATATCAAAGTAGACAGGGAACATCCCTGGTCAATCTTTGAAAGTTTGTCGCTCGAGTTCTGCATCCAAAAATATTCTCTCTTCCTATACAACAACGCAACGAATCATCGGAGACCATAACTCAGAAAACCTACCTATAATTGATTACTTTGAATTATAATTGATTGTTAATGTAATTGATTACAATATTTTTTTGTTTAGCAGAAGATGCAGCGATAGTATCGATACTATCGATAGTATTTCCTAAAAACTATCGATATATAGATAGTCGAAAAAACCGATAGGTTCCCACCACTAGATATCCGCAACTGCCACGTAGGCGATTTCCCCGGAATGAGAGATGTAAATTTTTATCACTATATCTCATGGCATGTGATAACAAGATTACAATCTCTTGACACGATATCACGGGACCTTAAAGTACATCGCTCAATCAAGAACTGGGTGATTCTAAACGCATTTATGCTCTAGATGAATACTAAGTTATATAAAAACAATTATTGAGGCTTCGTTCCCCGCACAAATTTTGTTTATTGTCTAGCTATTACAATATTTATCTAAATTTGCCCAAATTACGTATACCTGCATTAAATACAATTCTTCTTGCCTATGACTTTTTTTCAAAGAAACCTCGTGAAGGAAATGAAAGATACAGCGACTGGTCCGTCTTCCCGCATTTTACTCTACAGCAAAACCAAAAGTAACGCATTTATCAAAACTGTTTTTGCTCCAGTTGTTGGAACTTCTGGGGGTCAACCAATGAAATTTTCACCCATAAAATAAGCTTAGTTGTATTAAGATCAATATTGTAATATCAGTAGTTTTACTATACAAAAGTATTTAAGATAAGATTGTCTGAAGCTCCCTTGTGTATATCTACATCTTTGAAGGCAATCCTTCTCCTTAGTTATTAATATTTACGGAAAATATTCCACAAGCCGCTTTAGAAATCACGCTTGACTTAGTTTAATACTTCCCTTCATTCCATTCTGCATCCATTGTTGCCCTCATCATTTGGAGTGCATAAGGGAAGCTGCGTGGGCATTGTATATTTGCGCGTGTATAACAACCTTAGCCAAGTAATAAAGAAACAACCCCTATTTGGCACGCACTGGAATAATTTATATCCCTCCATTTAGAAGTACATACATAGTTCTTACGAAACAAAAAATTGGCTGTTTATCTTCAAATAATTTAAAACCCGGCAACACTATTGTAATTGGCGCGTTGTCATTCAAATTCCAGACAATCATTTTATTGCGAGGCGCGAGGTAGTCAGACAAATCGCTGACACTGATACAGCATGCGAGCGAAGGAATAAAATGGTTTTTAGGCAAATTAGAAATTAAAAATTAAAGCGAGCATCAAACCGCCCTTGCTTTTATTTCCGGCGCGGCGTGCCAAACTGCGCCGAAAAATGGTTATGGGCGAATATGCTTGTAATATTTATAACTTTTGAGCGCTCGCCGCGCGCATTCGAAGCACGTGCCGAGCATGTAACTGAAGCAAGCGTCAAGTAACTATAACGGGCTCGCAGTGAAGTACATACCTGCATTGGTCCGAAGAGGCATTCAGGTGAAATTCGAGTGTGGGTGTCGAATAACAAAGAGTGCGACCAAACAGCCACTCGCGTACTATTACACCTGGATGAAAACTCGAACATGGCATAAAACAATTCCAAACCGCGGACGGACAAATTATTTGAAAGCTTGAGATCTCTATCGCTTGATGGTTAGGGGAATTTTTTTAACCTCATAGTTGATGGAAAAAAGCAGTCGCTTTATTGTCATGCAATCGGACTTTAAAAATTGCAGTGAATATATTCTCATTTTCACGTTTTAGTATCTTTTCGGAAAGAATGTTAGAACTTTCAGAAGTTTACCGCATATATTCTTTTACCTGCGGGGTGTGGCTAACAGAATATATAGCAGGGCATGCAGTGTTCCGTAGATTTAATTTGACCCTAATAAGGCGAACGCGCAAAATAATGGCTCGGATTTTAATGATATTTTTGACGAGTAGATGGAGCATTTTTATTCCTTAGCCGCCTTGGAAACGTGTTTCAAAATTGTACTTTTATTAATTCAAGTAGGAAATTCAAATTTTCTTCGGAATACTGTTAGGAATTGATATTTCCAATTCCCAAGGTCAACCAATGACGGGAGAGAACGAAACACTTTTCTTAGCTTACTTAATTTTAAAGTAATGTTTCGTATACTATATCCTACAATGCTCTTGCGAACTGACATCTATCTTTCATGGTTTTGTTATTTTTGCAATATTTATTACAATCTTTAGTTTTTTCTTGTATCGTAAGCCCGATTATTGCTTTACAACCAGAATATTTAATTACCTCAGCAGTGATGGGTGACGTCAATAAACCGATAAGTGACGTTTATCCGCTTAAATCCGTTGTCGCTGCCATTAAGTTAGAATATTCTCAATATTCAGTATTTAGGAATATATTAATGTAGAAATTTATTTTTGGATCAGTATTCTTGTAATTGCTCAGCTGACAGTGACATAAAATATTTATTATAAATTATGGTAGGTATATATTATAACAAATAAATTGGAAATTACTTTTCTCTCTCTACTTGGATAGGAATTCTATTGCACGCATCCCCAAACGAATACAAATTAACAGAGTTACAAATTACCACTTATATCGAATTATAAAGTTTGCATCTAACTGTACAGAATGGAGACAAACATGAAAAAGGACAATTTAAATTATCTAATCCCTTCATTACGGCATAGGTTTAAGAATTTTTAAGATGCACTTTGTTCTATACCCACGTTTTTAATGTGGTGGCTGTAAGGTGACTAATTACATAAATACCGATCCACAAATTAATATTTACATTAATATCTCTACAAATATATAGAATAACGAGCGCTAGGAGAGCGACACGAAACGGAAACGAACGTTTGTACTTTTTGTCTCCTTATGTTAAGAAATCAATCTGGAATCACTCGTAAGTTATTTCTCAAAGCCTAAGACATTATCTGATTCACTCCACTGCCACCAACCCACGGGCTGCATTTCATTTTAAAAAATTGTTCATTTTGCGGTGGCCATATTAATTCCATATTTCCTGTCACATTTAGTACTGTAAATTCCAACACGCCATTTCGCGTCGTTTTGGTTTTAATGTAAAAAAAAAACAACAAAAAATCATCTGGTGTCAAATGATTGCTAAAAAATCAATGAACAGTTTCATATCATAATACACGCATTTCAACTACACTCTGTTGTTTTACAAGCTTAGTTTGAGAGCTAGAAGTCCCCCGGTGTCCCCCAAAAGTTCAACTTGACGGATGTTTGCCTATTGCCGTTACCCATCACCACTCAGACAATTAGATATTGGGGCTGTAAAGCAATAACTGGAGGAAACGTAACGCGACCTCCATTATCACCTAAAAATATAATTTAAATAAATGTTCACGTTATTTTTGAGACATCTTTAGTCGCATTTGTATTTTTGGTGAACGTCTGTTCGTCTGTCCGTGCACGCCTTTTCTCTAAAACTACAAGAGATATCGGAAAGCGTTTTTCAGGGCCCAATCTCTTTGACCCAAGTGCTGCCGCGCTATAACCCCCCACCCCCCGTGTTTTTCGAAGAAAAAAAACATCTTTTTAGAATAAACGAGTCTAACTATCTCTTTTTATCACATAAAAATTTCAGAATCTTCAGTATACAACAAAAATAAAAATCCGCCATAAATCCAAATAAATGCTTTACCCAGTGTTGATAGAGTGGGTAAGTGTTGCAAGGATCTGACTACTTAGCAGAGTGTTGTGATAATATTTATGGTCCTGTTATTTTTTGCTGATGAGAAATTTGAAACAGAAGGAATGATCATCTTCAGCACCCAGAAAGGGCATTTGACTTTCTTACTGAATTATACTGTATTATTACTCAATCATTCTACGTGTATGCTTCTGCATTAGATGATATAGTCCTATAACAGATGTTATGGAAGGAGCGCTCAAAACAGTAGGTTTCGTGTCTGTTGTCGCTTAGCAGTAAAATATCAGGTATCGACATCAATGGTGGCAACTTCAATTTTAATCAATGTCTGTGGCAGAAGATCCAGGCGATTGGGTTGGTACTGTCCAAAGATAATACACAAAATGTACACAGTGTTTGGGTACTTGCCTCTGGAATATGTATGAGATGAATATCTCTAACGTCTCAGCATCCACAATCAAATATATTTTATGATTATTTTGATGAGAAATGGCTTGAAAGCGCAACAACTGGACCACAGACTTGGAATAGCCATAGCTATTTAGGCCAAACAGCGCTGTTCAAGGTTGGAATTGCCGATTGAAAGTATCCATTAACATAAATCTTTGTCTAAATATGTTCCACAAACAAAACAACAAACAGAACCCTTATATACCATTGCATGGTGATGTAACCTGATACTTCAGTGAACGTGCTTGCGAACATGGTTATCGGAAAAATGACCAACCTCACGATCTCGTCATGCCTTTCATCCGTACCGCCACTACCGTGAATCACTCAACGAAAAAATCGCTGGAATAGTAGTGTCGATTCTTTTTGGTGTGTAGTGTCAGTTTGGCCAGATGTTGGCTCCACACCTTCAACGTTCTGTTTGTGGAGCGGAACAGGTCTGGACGACACTTTGTAATGCAGTAATTGGGGTTCATTACAGGGTTTATTTGCGCCTAATAAACGCGGGGTCGTATGTTGCCTATACCACCTGCACCTCTGTTCTGTACATACGTTCGGTTCCTAATTTGTCTGTAAACATCTGGTGGTGTCGGATCTGCAGGGTTGTAACTAAAATTTCTTGTATCTACATTAAATTCCATTCTGAACGCCTATGAATTTTTTCAAATCAATCCTATGAAGGAATAACGTCCCCTTGTTTTACTTTAGATTGAATGGAATAGCATAGATTAGATAAAAACGGATTAGTATTATTTTGAGATCTTCAGTGAAAAAATACGTGATGCGTGTTGTTTCAGGGCAGCGTAAACTATACAAGACAGTGTAATACAATATATAATTATATCCCTTAAAAGTAAATGTTTTTCTGGTTCATTACTTTTTCATATGGCTATCCATATTTCTGTAACCTTTAAACAACTTAGCCATCCACACGTTACTCTGGGTCGCGTTCAAGCTTCCAGCACATAGATATATAACCATTCGACTGCTAGCTGATAGTGGAGTCGTTTCCGTAATGCGGATCAAATCACCAAACAGTATCGATTTTTTCTTCTTTCAAAAATTAGATAATTTTCTTTTTAGAAACTTAGTACTGTACGAAAATTAAATAATTTGACAGTATTCTTGGTCTTTCTTTGGCCTCAGTTCAATATAATCGTGAAGTAGGTGATTACCCCATGCACTACGTTTTGGCACGGTAAATGCAAGTTTAGGTCACACAAACAATTTCTTTTTGGCCCTCCGAGAAGAGGTATGTATAGAGAAATCGAATGGATTCAAAGGATCTAAATGTGATTCCAACGAGTCCAAAAAATTAAACTCTGAAGTTTATTGAATTTTGTCGGATTTGTGTGGATGAGAATACTTAAGGAAGGAAAATATTGTTTATGCGACACACTATTATATTTCTATTGACACACATGTGCTCTCATCGACATCTCAATGCAGACTGACTCAATATAACATAAAACATATCTTTCTAACTCTAACAAATTTTCTGCAACAATTCTAATACAATGTATACACCGACAAGAGCGACCTGATCAGCTGGGGATGGTCACTTTTACTATGACAATACAATTGCAATAACTGACAAAGCAAAACAAAGGCAATAAATTCTGCCACATGTTAACAGGGTTCAGTTGCACAAACACCGCTTTTCCCGGTGTTTTCCCTCTTGCAATTTCTATTCCTCTCGTCGCAAAGCTAAAAACCATTATATAAGTAGGTATTATTTCAATTCTCTAAAAGCTTTAATTCTACAAATTTGACTTTGATATAGTTTGAACTTTTCACAGAAACTCTTTCTTTTTGTCTGTTAATCTACATCCTCTGATTATAATTATAGGAAACCTAATTCTCTACACTATTATATTTCACACTATTAATTATCTGTAATCTCTCCTTCAAGCAGAACTGGTAGGAGAGAGAAGATAACTAAAGATCATTAGTCATTAGATGAAGTGAAAACAGAATACGATGAATAGATGAAATTAAAATCCAATTAGATGCATAAACCGTTCAGAATTCAAACTGAGAATAGAAGTAAATTAGTCGAATTTATGATTAGCTTTTGTTGACTTACTTCACTCAGCAAGAACTGATAGAAGACATTAGAATTCTTAAATCTGATGATTTAACCAGTTATTGAAAATAGAGCTGATGTGACTTTCATATACTTAAATTCAAATCTCTAAACTTCTCCGGGTACTTTGCTGTTTGATCTGTGCAGCTTTTTCTAAACATACGTTAACCCGATTAATGGCAAGCTGTTTACCAGGAACAGTTGCAACATGCCGCACTGGGAGTGCTCTCTCACAACTTACACAACTTTGCTTTTTGGTTGCAGGAGTTTCCATGCCAAAGTCGGCAATCGCAATAGCAGTGATGGTTTTTGCACTACACCTGTTCTTACACGTACGTCCCACGTAAAAAGATGCTTACTGATCTTTTTACAGAGGATATTTAATCTTTCATCCTTATACCGTAAAACGGAGGAAAGGCCATAGAAATTAATTGAATTTTCATGCGTAGGTAGAGGCTGAAAACTTTAATCATTAAGTAATTGAGCGATGAAATGCAATTACAAGTTATAATCGTGTATAATAAATAACAAATTATAAGTCGTTCTATATAATAGAAGCACGACGTGCAATTCCATCTCGTGAATCGACACTTTATTCCGCTTTATACTCATCACTCATGTCTACACTCGCGACAGAGATCATGAATAACGAACACGGTGCCCTGGACAATTTTACCAGAGACAGTTTCCTGAGTGCACGTTACAGATAGAAAGCCTAGGCGGCAGGTGAGCAGCGGCTTTTACCTGCTACGCGAATCGATATACAAGCATATGCTGTAGGTGTTAAAAAAGTATGCGGAAAAACACAACTCGCTCCAATTCGCATAAATCTACGACGCTCCATAGTAAAAGAATCGGTGGTAGGCAGTGGGTCAACTGTACTCCCAGTCGGTGCAGATGCTAGGGTCGTGATTATTTAATCAAAGTGGTAGTATTATTCACCATCTGCTATCTCATTGATCTGCGTTGGCGTGAAGCGACTTTCTTGCTGCATCGCTGCCTCGGTATTCTTTACTTTTATGAGTTAAGCGCAAAGTAGTACGAGTGCGGATATTCGGTTGGCAGCTTTCTCAGGTAGGTCATAAAAGGAAATGAACTGGAATGGTAGCCGTAATTCCGAAAAAGTAAATATGGTGTTATACAGCAACACGGTGCTTTCCTCACGGTCAATATAATCTCAAGAGTTATTTTGAATTCTTAATGAGACATGTAGTAGAAGGGTCTGTTTTTTAAAAGGAAGTCATTTAATTAGAGTAAAGCGAAAATATATTTTCCCTTGGTATTGCATGTTTATCTGAAGTTAATTTAATTAATCTTAGAATTCTATACCCATGAGTATTCATCGAAAACCATATTATGGCGGATATTTCTTGAGATATTTTTTTTATCGAAAATTCGCTAATCAGTTAAATAAGTTAAATCCAAGCATAAGGAGTAATAAAGAGAAAAAATACTGTAGAGTGGATATAACAATATTCCGGAAATAATACGTAATATTTTACGACCTCTTCTCGGATTATTGGTGTCAGACTCTATTAACATATTTTATGACCCCAACCGCAATTGCGGCATTGAAAATTGTCACCAATTAGCATATTTTACGACCACCGACCGCACTAATGAAAAGGGTGCGAAAAAAGGTTCCGGGTGACCACAACTGAATTTGTTGCAGCTATTATGAGGTTATGGAGCGTGCAGTACTCGTAAATGACCGGCGAGCCGGTAGAGACAATGCGAATTATACTCTTATTGGAGTACCCTATACAAAAGCAGTTGTCACAAGCAATATGGTTTAAAGGTCCATCGGTATTCTTTGTGGCAAAATAAAATGTATGTCTTGAAAGAGAGTTTCCCTCCAACCAGCTACGAAACTAAATGGTGTGAATAAATGAGTTTGATCGATCCCTGTCACTGAATAGAAAATTTTAATACATTGGAAATTTCGAAAATATTATTTCGATTATAGGTCAGTGGTCGTCAACTGGCGGATCAGGAAAACGGACTTCTCATGAACATAGTTGGTGACCATTGATATACGTTATCATAGAATATGATAGAAGTTACAACAATGGAATTATATTTATTTTTCGGCCACGCCGTCAAAAAGATATATGCTCTTTATATTGTTTGTTTCATAAAATATTACCAAACATATAAAATCAATCAATCATATGTGGATATTGTGAATTTAGTCACGTTTTATAACAAACTTGCAAGTTTTGTTTCTAAGAGTTCTATTTGTTTATTTATTAAATTGCGTTTACCTTGTGCATGTTGGTACTTGTCAATATAATAAAATTCATATAAAATTCATAATCATACAATTTATCATCTTGTTTCACTAGTCTAGTTTTTTGTACGTTTAATAAATGATTTATTTTAGGAAGATTTAGGTAACAAATTCTTCTTTTTAATTTTCATCCACTTTGTCCGATGTATTTAATTTGATATTCACACTCAAACTTGTCAGTGAGATGATTTCTCCATTATACGAGTGCAATTCAGAAAGTAATTCCACAGATTTATTTTTAAAATGTGGTTATAATTACAAGAATATAGTTATAGGGAATAAATAGAGAAACCTTTCATTTAATTGTTATCATT
The DNA here is from genome assembly GCA_025400035.1 of Tetradonia laticeps. Lineage (NCBI taxonomy): Eukaryota > Metazoa > Arthropoda > Insecta > Coleoptera > Staphylinidae > Tetradonia > Tetradonia laticeps. The sequence goes on from JAODVP010041226.1 coordinate 14,745, forward strand.
ATTTCCAAAAAAAATGATTAGCTTAACACACTGCGAGATTAATTTTTGTATCTCTCTGACGAGACCGCGTCCCTCCAGGTGAATTGAAACATTGTGATGTGCTAACACGTATTGCGTCGAGCTCATTGTTAGAGCGTAGCGATCTAAGCATTCATTTTGCGTACATATGGCTATCCTTGCCTGCGCTGGCATGTTATCATTTCATATCATGAGATAAGCTAGTTTTCCATCATGGGATAAATAGCAATGGTTCCAATCGCGGCCCTATCGGCGCCACACAGTGATCACGGGGTAATACAACATTTTATGCTACCTTGTGATACGTGAATCAGTTTTGGTGGAAAAAATGTTAAAAATAAGTTGAAATGATTGTCTATATAGTAGAGTGGTGGAACACCTTTTGGAGAATATGCATCACCACTTTGTTTTAAGTCGAGAAATTCTATTTTTTAGAATAACTAGTTTAACCATCTGACTACATCATATAAAAAT
>JAODVP010041337.1:0-15230 GCA_025400035.1 Tetradonia laticeps
AAAAGTATGTTATTATACATTTGTGGATAAATTTACAGTGAAAATTCCAGTACATATGAGTTTTTCACACATCCCATATTAATTAAATATATTCCAATTGTAACAATCTTCGTTACGGAATATATTTAATTCATATACAAATTTACTATTGACTGTTGTTACCTCTGTACAACCATCCGTAATTGCCCGTATTGATTCGTGCATCACTGGATCCATTGATAAGCAAATTAGACCCAATTGAAACGATGTTGGAAGCAATTCCATCTATCAATTTGAGTTCCTACACCCTGATGTAATAACGTAGTAGATTTCAATTTCCCTTTGATGAATTCTAATCTATGTAAAGCTTTACTCGCAATTATGCATTAACAATATACACCATATTTTGATTAAATTGTTCATCTATTTGCATAATACAATAAAGACGCGCCAATTAAATTAATAAAGTAGCATAAAATGCAGTTAATATAGTATTATTTTATAACATTAATATTAAATTATATAATTTTACTATATTCAAATATTAATAGATTGTACCCGGCTGTATATATCTAAAAATATTTTGAAGTTACATCTTTAAAGGAAATCTGGCATCATCACCGGATTTGCAAAATGATATCACTTTACTGAAGGGAAGTTGCATTTATGGAATATTTCAAACAGACATAACTAAATTTGTAAAGTGATATTTTCTTTATAATAAATAACTGACACCAGATGGTAATATTGTATCTATTTTCATTCTTTAGTCGTTGTCAGTAAAGTTTAATTTTAATGTAAATTATAAATCAGCGGTAAATGTATTTGTAATTTGTTTGTCAATTATGTTTTTTAAGGTTATAACGATGATTTAATTCTCCTACCAGTTATTTCCGAACTTATGAATGTAGTTTTAAACTTAATATGTTATATACTTAATTCATGAAATTATACAATCAAACAAATTGTTGCAATTATAAAGATTCAGAAATATAACCTAACCTTACCTAACCTAACCTAACCTAACCAAAGATGATTATCGTCAAAGGTACGTTCGAAAAATGTTCTGCAGTTCTTTTCACTCGCCAGTGGTAAAGTTAACGTAACAAGCTGCATGGCCATAGGACGCCAATACCTTTGCCATGAATTGTGTGGTGGATGCGCCGGTCATACACTAAAATAACTTATATTTTTATATTTCATAAACTGATAATAATTTATAATTATTATTATTAAGGTCGATGAATAATACCATATTATAATCAAACAATCTAAAGTTAGATGCGAAAATTTTGTGCAGCGACGTAAAACAACATTGAAAATATAATCAGAATTAAACAAATTGTTGTAATTGTCTGTGTTCGGCAGCAAATTGAATTCTGAGTTTTTATTACATGCGCGCAGCTGAATTGCAAATAATAATCTCAAATATCTGCGTAAAAAGATAAAATAAGTTGATGAAACTCTATTAATAGAAAATTATTAATATAAATATAAATTAAAATAAACAAACTGAAACAGCTTAAATGAATATAAACGACGTCAAGCAATAGATAATTGTTGAAAAATGATCACAACCTCTCGGCAAACGTATATTCAGCAGATTTGTTTGAAATTTATTGCAGTCTCAAGCCTTCAGAGGTATTTATTGCTATTTTCATTTTCTACATCCAGGAATAGCAATTTTTTTATAAACAGATTTCGCGGATGCGTTTTCTTCATGATGAATAAATTGATAAGTACAATTTCCGCTTCGTTTTAAAGTTGTATATTCACAAATGCGCGACTCATTTATCTTCACCGTTTTCTGTCCTTGTATAATAATTCACTTGTTTAAACAGGAAGCTTTTGTTCTATAAAGTTCTTTTTATAAATACTTTATTTTCGCGGCAGGCGCAGTTATAAATTTCTATTTGAATGATAAGACATTATAGAGTGGGTTGAATAAATAACGTATCCATAAAGAAGAGGGCCTTAGTTAAAATAATCCATTTAATAATAAATCCATTCCATAGTTGAAGTTAGCAATTGTTGTCAGCTACCAAGCTTTGTAAAAGAAATAGTTAATTACTAATTTTGATAATGGATAAAGTTATTTCTCTAAAAACTTAGTATTATTCATCTTATAATTACTAATTGTTGGTTCAAAAACTTCCTTAGAATTAATAAATTTAAGCAAGCACATTTCAATTATTCTTTGACATTACTAAGCTGCACTTGTAACTAGTGCTAGTACGTAATGTTGCCTCTGAGTATTAGTTCAGAAAGTTTGAGGTTAAAGAGATTGCAGGCAAGCGCGTTCGCAACTATATTTAATCTCTTCCTTCTTGGTTTGTTTTTACACTCAGTCATACTTGGAACAGTCAGTTCTAGTTTTCATTCCACTGCATTGCTGATTTTCCCATTCAATCTCAAAGCTGCTAAAAAGCTCACTGAATGAAAGCGGAAGAAATACAATTTAACCAAAAGCAGACCAAATAACATACACTTCGCTAGACTGCGAGTTTAAGTATAGTTGCTCTAACACCCTCAGGGTATTCTCTACAACTACAAGGAGTATTAGTTGTATACATTTCCACAATTCAGCAACAGTATTGGCATCGGTCAGATTTGCTCCACATAGAAGAATGAAATACTTTAATCTTTAAATGGTCCCAATAGCTTCGATTGTTTACATTGCTTTTGTTCTGTGTTTCTGCTGGAATTTTAATTCATCAGCTGCTTTTGTCTACTAAAATCAATGTATAGTTGCTTCAGCAATACATTATTACTTTTTTGACGTACACCCAATAAATATATTGCAATTGGTAAAACATATTTCTTGCAATCTTTAATAGAACAAATTTTAATAAAGAATATTAGTTACATTATGTATGTGCGCTAGTAAATTATGTCCCGGTGCATCCACCATTGCTCTGAAAAAATGAAAGCAATTTTTCATTAAACTTTCTGCACATAAAAATTATACCAAATTCTATAATACTTCATAAAAATATAATATGATAGACAAAAATTCTAAAACAGAAACAACTTTTCTTAGTTAAGCACTGTATTATCCAACGCCTCCACCATCAAATATCGAGCATTCTCCCAAAACATATTTTTCTATTTTTCTAAGGCTGAACAGATGTTTCTGTTATTTTTTTTTTAGAAATCTATTAATTAATAATTATATAAATTCAATTATCACAAAATTATTCTAAAAATGATGTATTATTTTAAAATAATTATCTTTAATTAAGCTACACAGGACTATAAGTTAATATGATTACTTACGATGCTTTTAATATGTCTTAGAGATTAAATTGGATTTATCCAAAAAATTGAAAACGTACTAAATGAAAAGTTTTGAAGTTATTCAAATAGCTAATAATACTTAGTAATCTGAAAGCTTGTTTTAGAAATGTACTTTATTCATATTTTATACCATTTCTTTCTTAATTAATTTGATCTCCCACATTCAACTGAGAGACGACATAAATCTGCTTTAAGAAGATCTCAACAAACGTGAAAGCAACACAGAAAAGCTTTCATGATGAAGATTTTTCTTACGTTACATTACCTAGAAAATATTCAGTCGCTAAAAATTAGAAGGTAATTAATGAATAAAATATTCTTTGCTTTACTTACATAAATTTCTATTATCCTCATTGCAGCGCTAACTTTATGCAGCCAACTTCATGAAATTTCAGAGAATTGCAGCGAACAGATATTTACAGTGTCTTGCCTTAACAGCTCTCATTCTAATGTGCAAGTTAACTTTTGTGAAGTTAGAGTGTTCTATACAAGATGCATTACGCAATTCTCACATTCTTGCATTTCCTTTAGAAATCTTTCAAGAATGTTCGTCGAATATTTCAATGCTGTTGTGTGCGGTGCCAAATTGAATTAGGTTTGTGTACGCCGAATGGAAAACGTGCTTTCGTATATGATTTAAAGCAAATTAGTGTCAAGTTGGGTGGTTAGGTAGGTTACTATTTACTCTGTTATTGTAGAAGCCATATTATTTGACCACATGTTCTCGCTAACAATTATATGAAACAATTATATATCGATCTATGGAATATAAAACCTACAAATAACGACAGATTCATTAAGCAATGCGTATTTTATGATTGTTTTATGAGAATTAAATTTAATTTAATTTCACATTATTTGTATAAAATGTTGTATTCCTGTATTTCAAATTTAAAAGTAATATATGGTAATTTATTTGTGCGGCCGGCACCTCCACCAGTGTTAAGCTATTCCCTACCCTGGAACTAAAGTGACGCTGTTGTTATTGCTATAAATTATGTATAATTTAGCGAGTATGAAAATTCGTTTGTACTGTATTTATTCAATTTCTTACTTTATTATTGCTAATTTTCATAGCTAAATAAATTAAAATACATAAATTAATGTAAAATTTTGAATAAATTGGAATGTGCACTCTGAAAATACGTTGTTTTTACTTCGTATACTTTTTTATAAAAAGTAATATTTTCATTCCACGGAATAAAATAAGAGTAGTTGAGTATTTCTGCTGTGTTTATTCTCTTCCTTGGTAGTTAGCAATATCTTTTGTAATGGTTATTTGCCATCGCATATATTATAAGTTTATTACTTCCAGGACAGTTAAGTAATGGTACCAATATCAAAGCAGCACATTTGGAATTCATAGCTAGCTTCTATTGCGGTAATTTATAGAGGTAAATATTCACAGTCAAAATAAAGCTGTAAGTGCGAATCAGGTGCACAACATTTTGTCACAAGACCAGCAGAATTGAAGTTATTGTTAACATAAGTATTCTTACATTCTACATAAATTACCGTAATTTCTAACGAATTCATTTATAATTTGTCATCCTGCTAAAATTCACACTAGTAATTCACTCGTGTATCTCTGCTGGAAATCCAATGTTTTACCTTGCCATCTCTTTAAAAACTTAACATTGTTATTATTTTTTATAGAATCTGTATTCTAGTCAAATATTCTAATGCAAACATTATATAAATGATTAATTGTTTCAATGAAATTGTTGATGAATTATTCTTATACTTAGTGCATTTAAGATATTATGTATATTTTCATTTCTACTTTATTAGCAGTGCTATTTGCTATTTGAAATGCGAAGCGTCACGGAAGTTATATTGTGTGTTGATAAATTGGAATTGGATTTTGAGTATTTATCAATATGTAAGCGTTTTTTTTTATTACTTTTGTGCAATAATTTTCATAGTGGCGACAAAATATCTCCTTAAATATTTTATAAGGAAATGCATTTGTTTTATTACTTGTTACACAGTTAAATTATAATGAAACAAATAAAAGCCATTAATCGCTTGAAAGATCGGGTTAGATAGTACAAATAAATTTCAGTATTCATTTAGAAATTATTTAATAATTGATAATGACATCCTGCATCAGTTTTGTGGCGGAGGTTCAATTTTACTCGAATTAATTCAATTAAACCGAAAAAATGAAAAATAAAAAATGCTATTATTACATAAAATTTTTAAAAAATAGGTAAAATGTTGAAAAAATCACATTATAAAATTTATTTCTGAATGATAACAGCTGTTTCTACGTAATAACAGATTGCAATAAATTTTGAAAATTTAACTAAATAACCAAATACATATTTCAATACGTGGGAACTTGAAAGAAATATTATTTTAAAAACAAATAGATAAGATAAGGAAGGAAATTCCGTAGTTGTCAATTACTACTGTCATCATTCTGTGACAATGATAAATAAACAACACTAGGCTAATTTTAGATTATGTTATGTTCCAAATTTGCAATTGAAATAGTATAGCACTTTATTCATAATCAAGCATTGGAATAAATCCGTACATTAATTAATAATGCAAAAAAACCGTGAAAACCCAAAGTAAAATTGCAAAAAATGCAAAGGATACGAGAAAAACCAAAGGAAACTCTAAAAAATGCTGTAAATACAAACGAATTCTCCAAAAATGCCCGAATCGCAAATAATGCCAATATAAGCAAAATATGCACAAATAATGCAATATCATCGAAATCGGACACCTAATTATATATCAATCGAGTACTGTTTTGTTTTCAATTTTTATTTTGTTATATGTATAGGAGAAATAAATTATATTTTTATGAATAATTATTATCTCGGGTATAGGTGAGAAACTGTCAGCCAATTAAAACATGCTGCACTCTCAACTCGTCATTTTTGCAAACGCAAATCTCATGAATCCTTCCATGCGAAATTTTTTCTTTTAGTTCACTTTAATTAATGTTATGCTGTTATTTTTATGGTTTTTTCTTCATTTCGAAGAGCTCTTTTTGTAGCATTTGTTTAATTCTTTTTTTCTTTATTTTCGCTAAAGCATAAACTTTGTTTATTATATATAATTAATCTCATAACAATAAAATATAACTGTTTTATTTTATTTTTGTATTCATAAATTTGTATAATATTAAGCTATCTTGTATACCACTGTTCCATGTTGTCATAATTTTTTACATGATGATTTATTGCAGCTATAAATGCCACAATTTATTACAGATTTTTCGAATTTATTGCTGTTTTTAAAGACTAGATTATACTGAATTTAGGGATTCAAATCTTATTTTTATATATAGTATGCACGTATCAAAATTAGTAATAAATAACATAAGTAGTAATCCTACCTTAAAATTTGATCTGGAAATTAATAATTCAAGTCGTATTATGCAGGTGCAATATGCATTTCCCATTCTTGAGTTTCTTATAGAATGTTTGTGATCGGTGATTATTTCATGTGCTGTTTTGTGCGGTACAAAATTGTAGTGTGTTTCTATGGGCCAAATGGAAAACGTGCTTAAAATTGTTACCAGCTTGATTTGTCAAAACATTCATCTTCAAACATTGCTGCACATTTCAATAGATAGACTCGTAATCACGTATTATATACATTGATGTAGTATCTAGGACTATTATTTACTCTGCTATTGCTAAACCTATATCTATTTCAGGACGGGCTGTAAATAATAATTATATAAAGAGAGTCAGAATTCGATAAACTCTCAGAAGTTGTCATTAATAAATATGATTAGCTAAATAAAGTTGTGCTAAAGTCATTTATCCTGCGTGTGGTCCTAGTCTGTGGTAGTGGTGATATCGGCAGCGATTTATAAACTCAATTGCAAAGTTGGTCAAGGATTGTCGGTGGACTAGCACTGATCCAATGCTGGCTCCGCCACTGCCGCCACCAGAACGAAATTTTTGCTCGACGAAGCAAAACGGCGTGCAGACATGCATGGTGGAAACATCAGGATGTGAATATCTATGAATGTGCACGTGAATAAATATTCTTAGATTTTTTTATTTTATCAGCTTTACCAATTTTTTTTTGTGAATCGTCATTAAAAAACATAGACACCCCTATATTTTAACACTTTTACGACCAAACCCAAATTTTACGAGGTTTAGATATATTTCGAAAAGCGGGCGGCGGCTGCAAGTGCATGTGTGACGGCGCATTGTGCGCACATCTGCGACGGCCACCAGCAATTTACATTAAAATTTTTCAAAACTTTATAATTTTTTATGGAAAAATAAACGTCTCAACCGAAATAATTTTTGTGTGCAAAAAATGACTGATTTTTCTGCACTAAAATCAACCCACGGGACTTTCTTTTTGGAAAAGCAACCACAGTGTTATTAACACTCTGTATAGTTGTGTACATATTTATTGTATAATACGAACAGCAACGTTGTTATTTGTTTTTTTCTGTTTGCTTACAGTTCCAGCAGTGCAAGGAAATTTCAAGCTCCAGGTGTTCTCAATTCTGAATAATTAATCGCGACGCAAATTCCAGCATCTTCTTTGTTAAGAGAAGAGCGATACTAATAGATGATAACTTGTATTAATTAATTATAATTCAAGAATTTTGGTGGAGGCATAATTATTGATGCAACGCATATTTTGACCGCTGCACATTGTAACTTGGATGAATTTGAGTATATTTCAATTGCATCATAAATATTGAGGGGTATAAAGTTTTATTTTGTATTATAAGGGCTCCCAGGGACCTTAATATTCAATATGGTGTGGATGATTTATTTCAAATGAAGAATCGAATCCAAGTATCCGATGTGAAGTTACATGAAGATTGAGGTAACTGTCTACTGTGCTACGATATAGCTATCTTCACTGTAAAATTTTTAATTTAGTAATGTATTTTCTAATTTTATTTCTTTTCAAATGTTTTACTTAGCTTGAAAAACCAATAACATTCAGTGATTGTGCGGTCGTGGCAGGTTGGGGATTAGAGAAAGTAATATTCCTGTGTAATTCTATTCCGCAACATTTAATCTATGTTTATCTCTTCAGAATGATGGTGAGCCACAAAGATACCTGCTGAAGGTGGAAGTAAAGGTAAGTGATGACGAAGCATGTGAGCAGGCGTATGAGGACTTTGGGGTGCAAACAGACAGTACGCTTCAGTTGTGTGCTGGAGTTGCAGGTATAGGCAAATACAGCTGCGAAGTAAGTTTTTTGATCCATTTTACAATATGCGTTAATAAATCTAGACATGTTTGTATTTATATAGGGATATTCGAGTGGTGCACTTTATGTAAACGGTACAGTAGTCGGAATAATTCCCTGAGGTAAAGTTTGTGGTGGTGAGACTCCTGACGTATATACCAAAGTTTCAATGTTCATTAATTGGATCCAGGATTATATATCTTAGGAAAATGAAATGGCGGATAATTTCCTTTTAATATCTAAGTAATTTATAGCTAAAAATAAAAATACTAAATATATTAAATACATATTAAAATTAATTTCTCAAAATATTGCCACGTATATCTTCTCCTTGTTGTTTGTTTATACATTCAACCTGGTTTCTAACTGTTAGTTTTCATTCCAGAGATTCGCTGATTTTCCAGCTCAGTCTCAAAGCTATTAAAAGCCCCGTCGACTGAAAGCGGAGTAAATCCAGTTTAAGTAGAAACAGATGCAACAATATTCCTTTTACAAGGCTAGACGTCTAAACAATTTTGCTCTCACATTCTATTAATATTCTCTACAAACACTCGGAGTATTAGCTGGTCGCGTTTCCACAATTCAGCAATTCGCTATGTACACCAACACCGCCGCAATCAGCCACATTTGCTCCACACAGAAGCTGTTGAAGTTTTAATCTTTGACTAGCGACAAGGACATTAGGTTGTTTATTTTGCTTTTGTTGGTTTTTGTATGTGCTGGAATTTCAGTGTTTTATCTTCGCATTGAAGATTGTAATTATTTCTGAATTCCAGTTAAATATTCTAAAGCAGAATATGAAAAATAGAAATAAAGTTCTTTATTTAATAGAGTAATATTTTTATTGCTTTCTATAATATTATAAATCAACGTTTTAATAATACATTGAAGATATAAAATATATTTTATTTCTTCTCTATTATCATAAAGATTCTCCTTCTCAAAATCCGATAAAATTCTCAAAGAAATTCTGTACTTTTATGTGTTATATTTACAAATTAAAAAATATACATAATTAGTCACAGTTCTCGTCGTATCGCACAAGTTAACTTGCGTAATTTTATGAAAGCATTGTACAGAAGATGCAATGCGTAATTCTCACATTAAATTCTTTTGCCTTATCTTGAGAATTTTTGAACAATGTTTATCATCAACAAATATTTCATGTGCTGTTATGTACGGTGCAAAATTGAATTTTGTTTGTGTGGGCCAAATGGAAAACGTGCCTTCGCACATGATTCAAAGCATAGCATGGTCAACTTACGTGCTGAATTGTCGTCAGTTTGAATTGCCAGGTCGTTCAACTTACTTGGTTTTTCAAAAGATATACTCATAATCATGTATTTTATATAATAATATGTTATCTACGACTATTATCTCCTCTACTATTACTCATCCCATTCCCATTTCAATACAGGTTTCCAATGACAATTATATATTGATGTAAGGAATGTTAAAATCTACCAAAAATAATATAAAATTCTTAAAAATATTTTCTTGGGGCATTCTGCATGTTAATGATTGGGTGAATGAAATAAGAAGACGCAAAAAATTCAAATGGATAGGTAAAGATATAATTATAACTATATTTTCGAAAAATTTTACGACAATTAATTGTCGTGAAGTAGTTAAGTACTAAAATACATCAGTAAATAACATCATTATATCTTTTTAATTGTTCAAGGATAATTTGAGCTGAATGAATTTATCTGTCATAAAAATAAATTGGTCTGCTAGTTTTCATTTTGACCTACATAATGTGAAATTCAAACATTGTAAATGTTGATATGAGGAAGAGTTAAAAAGTGTGAGATAATTATATACGTTTATGTGGTGTAAATTAGTTTGAGCCTTTGTTTTACTTAAGATAAGTTCCTCGAATGGGTACGTTGTTCATACCGCTGCTGCATTCAAGCTTGATATCATTCGTATGGAAATTTATTTGTGTGCCCGGCGCCTCCACTCTCGTTGTGCTATTGAAGCAGTTGCTATTAAAATGAAGCCGTTGGCACCACAATATAATGAATGCTTCGTTTCATACTGGTTGGTAATAATATAGGCTTGCTATTGTATTTAATCAGTTCATTATAATTTAATATGTACAATGCTTATCAATTCATCTGGTTTTCGTAATTTATTGGACATATGTATAATATTCTATAATAAATAATTTTACTTTCCAAAAAAAATAAATTTACATTGAAAATCCCTTTTGCACCCGAGCAGTAAAGAAATCTTTATAGTACAATGTTAAATACCGAAAGGAATGCTGTAACATTCTCATTCATCGCCAGGGCTTTAATGAGGCGTGAAATTAGCAGCACGCATTTCTAGTTCCGCTCTGTTTCTTTAATTTTCTTACTACCGTACGGCTTATGCCAACGGAAAATTTATCATAATAAAACAGAAGTAAATATTTCAAATATATTTTGAAATACACTTCTAATAAATATTTATTGAAAGTTTTGATTTAAGAAATTAGTCAGGCATAAATGAATAATGGGTACAATTAATGTACAAAATTATCATACAGGTTGTGAAAATTATTACAGTGATTTACATTAAACCGCTGTTATGTGTTCAAATAATAATCTAAAAATTACTGACTATTTGCAATCGCTTCAGAAGCACGTTTGGTATTTGCAAATTTGCATTAATTATTCCATGTATTCTGCCGCATTCCATTTAATAGTTTAACCGTATATATTTAACCGTATATATACAAGTAGAAAGTAGATTATTTACCATTTTATACGGTTTAATTATTTAGAACAGTCAGCGAGCTACGTGACATAAACCGTATTGATACTTTTTGTTTAGAGTGCACAAATTAAGTAAATATTACGTTCATTCGACAACATGAGTGAAAAGTGACAAAATATTATTACTTTAATTAACAAACTAGTAATTTTTTTTAAATAAAACTAAAATTGCCTACCATTAAACCAATAATTTTCGTATTATCTTGGGTTTGCTTAGAATATTTAATTTACATAAGAAAAGAATACAGAAAATTATCGTGATATTGGCAAAGTGACAAATAATAGATAAATGCACATATTTAATTTCTGACCTTCTCTAAACTATTCATATCGTGATATTTCCACGATATATTTAGAACTGTACTCCTGGAACTCAAGTAGTTTGCCCTCGCTGCCCATCGAGAAACTTGAAGAGAAAAGTTGAGAGCACACGCAATGAGCAATGAGAATTATGTGCAGGATAACCAGCAAAATAACGTGCTTGGAATCGAGGAAACTTGAGTGCATTTTAGTTATAAAAATATTTCCTGGTTGCGTCCCCATTTTATTGGGGGACAAACTTTATTTACATGAATGTATTCTGTTGCCAAATGGTTTAGTCAAATTTTTATAACACTATTTAATGAAATATCCTCCGATATTGTCGTGATTATACTTTTAAACATATCATGTCAAGGTTTATAATGAGACATGAAACTAGGAGCTTACATTAAGAGTTTCGCTTCTTTTTTTTCTTTATTTTTGCTTAAAATAACAAAACTTCTTTGTAGAATGATCAATTAGTTATTCCAAATAAAGCTTTTTTTTAATCAATATATTTCAAGATAGTTTGTTATATTATTTATAATATAAACAATACAATATTTTATTGCTTTGGTATCAGTTTAATTTTTTAGGTTTTATTTTATTATAATAATAAAATTAACATAGAAAAGGCATTTTATTGTCATTGCCTGAAGAAGATCAATCTTGATTTATTAAAACTGGTTGGAATAAAATAAATCAATTATATATTTCTTACGGAATAAATTGGATTTAAACCAAATTTGGAAAGCGTACTTATATTTTGAAGCTATTTAAATAGATAATAATAAATTCATTGTGAGGCTAGTTTTTGAACTGAAATTTGTTCCTAGTTTATTCTACTTCTTCCTTATTTTGCTTTATCACTAACATTACTTCGACTTGCCCTAGGTTCAACCGAAAAACGATATAACTCTGTTTTAAGGAGATCTAAACAAATTGAAAAGGACCGCAGTCACAGAAAAGCTTTCATGACAAGGATTTTTCTTACATTATTTTAGAAAACATGCAGACGCAACAAATTTATTGGCGTGCCCGGCACCTCCACCGGCGTTACGGTACTACGCTGGTATTAAAGTGACATTGTCGCCCTTGCAATATTATACATAATTTTACTCAAGCGAGTATGAAAGCATATGTATATTGTACTTATTTAACTCATTGCGCTATTATTGAAAATTTTCATAGTCGAATTGCCCATTCGATGTAGGAAACCCGAAAGAAAACACATAACATGAATAAACGTGAGATAAACACAAAATATCAACACATATAAGTGAAAATCAAAACTTTATTTATATTTATTTGACAAATGAATATACAATAAGATTATTAGAATCTGCACTATTAAATTATTGCAGCCTAATTAAAAATTCGTAAAAAACTATTATCTCGAGTATAGGTGCGAAACTGTCAGCCAATTAAAACTTGTTGCTTGAGTACTTCACTCGTTCTCTGGTCTTGTACATTTTTGCGATACCACTAGAGCCCCTCTCATCCCGTTATGTTGGCAAGCACGAATCTAATAAATGCTTCCACTTGAAATTTTTGCTATTAGTTGCGTTTAATTAATTTCACGGTAGTAATTTAAGTTTTTTTCTGCATCTTTGAAGGACTATTTTACAGCATTTGTTTACTCTTTGTATATTTCTTTTTTTGTTTTCATTAAAGCGAAGTCTATGCTTATTATTAGTCAATATTGCTTTTAATTTCTTGGTAATAAAACTATTATATATTTATTTTTTGCGATTATAATTTTGTTTAACATTGAGGTATGTTGTATAATGTTATTGTATTTGTTTTGAAATGATGACTTGTTGCTTCTGTACACGGCGGAATGTATTATGGATTTTTTGGCTTTATTTTCATAGTTAAGTATGTAACAATTAGGAAGTGTTTGCATAGCGGCCTCATGATGAACCATATCATTGGACCGTTGATGTTGATAGAGGTTTTATTTTGTTATCCGAAAATATGTTTGGCTATATAGGTAGATGCAATCATACATTCACAGACATATTAGAATTCGAATTATAAATGAAATGGAAACATATATTGTACTTGTATTCATTCATTTTTATATTTATTGGTTTTTCTATTTGTTTATATTTCTGATATGTATACTCAGATAGTCAGAGTTGTTATGTGTTTATGTGTTTAGGATATTTTCCAATTTCCGAGGCGCGTACTTTTTGAAATTATGCGTAGTATACCATCCTAACATTGCTATAAAATGGGACATGCTATTTCCCAAACGCACTGTTCGCCGCCATCGCCACCATCTCTAGTTTTCCCACGCGTTCTTTTCTTCGCTTGCTGGCACTCGATAACCGCGGAATATACAGTTTCGCGGATGTAATAAAAACTCCGAATTGAATTCCGCATACTGCGTTGCCTCTTCTTCCGCTACCTTTTTAGCCACCCTCGGGCTAGATACGACGATGTGTCGAAAATCTTATCTGTTTATATTTACAATGTTGTTTTCTTGCACAAAACTTTCGCATCCATTTTTAGATGCACTATAGGATTCTCAACAACTATTTTAAAAAGTAATGTAATATTTCTTTTTCTCCTGAATTATGATCATAAATTATCCTGTTTGTTGATAACTTTAAATTTAATTTTCTTAAACTTATTCATTGGAATTTGGAAAAGAATACTTCATTTACATTATGCTATTTAACTACTTTTGACATGTACTCTAGACAATTTAATTCATAATTTTTAATAATTTAAAGCCATAATATTAATGATTTTACTTTAGAAATTTTATGCTTAGAACCTCCAGTGTATACTCTCGATATTAACTGGATAAAATATAAAATATAATATAATATAAAATATTTTTTCCGTTCCTGCAATCCGCTATACTAGCGATTAATCCAATTAAAGTTCTTTAAGACTTTTTGTTGCAGGTTTGCTATTTAATATTTTAATTATATTATTTATAATATTAATATAATCCTTTATTTTGGCGTTTACCTCATTTATCCATTTTACTAATGCATACATCAAAACAAACAAAAATAATAATAAACATAAAAACAAATAAAAACAAAAACATATGACTCTTCTTCTCCTCTCCTTATCCCCTTCTCTTCTTCTAACGGCAGCACCTCTTCAACCCCACTCCCATCTTCCCTCAGCCATCTCCTTATGTCCGGCGTCCGCCCGTCCCATACCTTGCCCAGCTCCCGGCAACCTCCAGCGAGGAGAGTGAAGGTATCCTGCCCTTCTTCGTACAACGCACATCTCATATACTCCTCACCCATCTATTCCTTTCTTCCCCTTTCATTCGATCCGCACCTTCCCCTCGCCACACACACGCGTTCTTTCCTTCCCCATTCTTTCCGAAGGTACCCGGGAAGCCCATTTAACACTTGCACACTCTTGAATCCGGGACAGTATGAGCTACGTTCAATTCTACCCAACTTTTGCCCTTCCACTTTCATGCATTTTATCCACACCATCTCACTCACCCTCTCTACCCCAATTCCTGCATCCTCTAAGGTCAGTCTTCTACCGTCTCCTCCTGTCTCCTCCCCCACAGCTTGCATACCATGTCTACCCTAGCCGTAAGCAGCCACTTCCATTTACCCATCACACATCCCCACGCTCTCCTCGCCTTTTCACATACTTACCTCACATGCCTATCCATTTTCGCATTACTTCTGAATACTACTCCCAGGTACT
>JAODVP010041670.1:0-15210 GCA_025400035.1 Tetradonia laticeps
TTTAACCATCTGATTACATCATATAAAAATTTCAGATTTTTTACTATACAATAAAACCAAATTTAATACAAATTTCCAGAACGTGTTTTCGTCCCAATTGCCCCATGCTATGGAAAACTTGGACGCGTAGCGTAGTTACTGGAGCACCACCCAACTAAATCAGTCTAATTTCAAGGAAATCAATGAGATTACATTTATTAATAAAATAAGTGCTGTTGAATAATGAGAAACTGTAATATTTCTATTTTTATTATAGTAAACCATTAAAAAACATATAATATCAAAAACTCGAAAAATAGACTTGCAGTCACACGCAGCAGACAACCTTGAACGTAACGGTGCACCTAAACATATGTGATTGTTACGACTATAACGGTGTCGCTCGCTTTCGGCCGGAATGAGAAATGTAGATTTTAATCACTAAATCTCATAAAGGGATGTGATAACATGGATAAAATCTATTGGCAGGACATCAGGAGACCTTAAACTACATTGGTCATTCAAGATCCTCCGCATTTTTTTTTAATCCATCAGGTGAAGGAAACGAAAGATATAGTGACCGTCCCACGTTCCTCCTATGTCCGCCTTCCTCTATTTTATTCTGCATTGAGCAGAATTTTTAACATTTTTCGTTTTTCGCGTTTTTCTTTGGTTTTTCTTGATTTCTTTTTTGAAGAATGGTGCCAATTCTTTTGCGTAGCCCACTTGTAAACTTTCAAGTTTTATTATCTATGAATATTTATTGCATGTTTGGATCATATTTTTAAATTTTGATTTAACCGCACAATTTTGAAGGTAGAAGAAGGATTGCTAAAATCGATTGGAACTCCTATGATTAAATATTTACTGCTTTTCACTTTATTGCACATATTAAATTTTAATCCTTTTCATAAAATATATCCTGTACTGTTTATGTGGGTAGACAATAAACTTCCAATGGATTTCCTTTCTCATCTTACATAACTTGTGTTCATAATAACTCCCTATAAATTAAATTTAGATATACGTCAGTTTTTAAAATATACGTGATTGTTAGGTTACGACATTAAGGTTAAAATTGAATTTTATATTTTGTATTTTATGCTGCATTACTGCTCTTTACAGCATTAAAATCCGTGCCCTATACATTTTACACTATAAAACGAAATATGAACCTTCAAAAACTATAGTGCGGCCCTCGAGTAGTAAAAGGTTGGAAGACCCCTCATGTAGAATAAAGTAGGGGACCTGACCCGTTCTTTGAGAAATATTTATCACCTCTTTGTTTTAATCATGAAAATTCTAGTTCTTTTTTTAAGTAGTTTAGCTAATTCGTTTCCTCAGACAAAATTTTGAAAATATTCACTATACAACCAAAGTACAAATTATGCAATTTTCCAAAACGAGTTACCAATAAAATCAATTTGTTATCATACTAATACATTTTGTACTGATACAACAAATTTATTGTTATATGAATAAGGAATAAGCAAATTGTTTCAGTGCTGCACTCACCGTTTTTCTTTATTTTCAAGCTAGCGCAATAAATCTGAATTCGCTAGATACGTTAAATTCAGTTAATCTGCCTCCATTTTATTCTGTACATACATATACATATAACTTTAAAATTTGTTAATTAAAAGTTACAAAAATGCCGTGGTTTCTTAAAATATGAATAAAATCTTTCTCATGGAAAACACTGAGATACGTGTGATCTATAATTTTATATAATTTACCCAGTTAAGCTAATGTTTCGAATTTGAGAATTTGCCAAAATACTTCCCTGAAAATATTTTTTACATAAAGAACCAATAGTGAATTTCTGAACAAAAATATCCGTACTTTTGCTATGCTTTCGGCACCTAAGGCACAAATCTAGGAAAAATCTTTAACGTTTTCTCTCTGGTTCTCTATTTGCACCTCTCTATTTGTGTTTGGAACATCACTCGCGCAGCCTTTGAACTTTTGAAGCATGCTTAGAGGCTAAGATGTGTGCGTTATTCATTAACATTTGAATGTGTAATTACTCTGACAACAGACGATAACGTATAAGTAGTCGTTTTACTGTACCGTATAGCGTGTGGAGTAGGCGTAACCATGTATATTTTCCAACTAATTTAAACTCTCGACTTTTTTCACGTCGAGAAAAGAAAATATATAACAGTCAGGTGGAAATTACTTGGCTCTACATGCCAGGTAAAACGTTTACATAGTTCTGCATATGTTAACAAGCTAACATATGTAATTACTTGGCTTTCCACCTGTGAAACTGAAAGCTGTATATCTGTAACCGGATCAACACAGTTTCCACTCACTTTCAATCAAATAAAATTAGGTGCGATAATTTGTTAAATTATAATTATTCAACTTTATTATTTCAATGTTATATTTGGATCTTTTTCTGTAAATGTAACAAAACAATTTATGTTTGAATTGTATTTCGCCGTAGTTTCATTCTGCATCTTACAGTGAACTTTCTCCTTCACCTCTATAAATTGATATAAACTGACGATAATCATTTGTTTCTTCACAGGAATCACATTTATTACACAGCACATAATGCACTTGTATATAGTTGAATGGTTGAAGTAACATTTAAGTGTCAGAACACTTGTCTGCCTAACGGCACTTTGATAATACTCTTAATTCATTTCCACTTCATCACAAATTGCAATTTGAAAGTGAACTAAAACAGGCCGGTTATGAAAATAATTAAATGCGATTACTCGTAATTGCAAACGTAACGAATGAAATACATAATCTTCTTCTGCTTGTCTAATCGTAAAGACCAATTCGTACATTCTCTTCTCTTTCAACTTGACGCATCGAACAAGACTGGAAATAATCATCGAGTGAACGTTATGAGTTTATCTGCTTATGTGTTTCGGTATAAAATGATTGCCCAATTTTATGAAGGCGTATGTGCTCGACACTTTCATTTACCTAATTTAGTGATTATCATTAAATAATATTACGTTATGTAAATTTTGCAATGAAGCATAAAATACTTTCAAAAATGTGGTTATCACACCGATAAATAATACTCTTATATACTGATAATATAAATTGCAATATGTTTAAATGTTGCAATGTGAAATATTTAACTTCCTAAGATGACAAGATAATTTAATATTGTTAGATATACATTTGCCAACAATACTTCCTCGATCTCAATCAAAGTAGCACTTACTTTCTCATTATATTCCTCATATTATGTTCCCACTGTGTTGGAATACATTGTGAGTTATATATGTTTACTTTCTGCACCTTACCTTCCCACTTCCTCTTCATTATTCAAGATTGTGTCGGCGAGCTCTCTATTGTTACGATGAGATGTAAATTATTTAAAAGCACAAGAATTCATCCTCAAAACTTTAGTCATTATTAACTTTATTTCTTACTTTATTTCTTCTTTGCTTCTTGTTACCGAATAGTAGATTAATCAATGAGTAAATTTTATTCTGTGACCCAGTTGATCAATGAGTGATAGTGATCTTGAATGATAATTACGTCACATTTATTTTTATTTCAACTTGAAACTAATATTAAGAAGTCTAACTTACATCAGGTCTTATACTACATATCTGGCGACAAGTTTACAATTTCTTTTTTCTAAAATTTCTTAAATTTCGATAAGCTCATATTTTGAATCATTTTCGGTCGGATTTCATAATTGAAAACCATGTCAAGCTCATAATTTTCGAGGAAGATAATGGAAGATGGAATTTCATAGGCGACGTCTCAAAAATTATAAAGCATATCGAAAAATGGTTATCAGTATTCAACATGGGATGCGTAATGTGCGTCAACATCTAAACCACGCGCCGATCCAAGCTTCGAGACTATTGAACTCAAACTAAAATGGAAATCATTCACTGTGAACACTGAAAAAAGATATGTAAATTTTACGCAATATAAAATGATAATTGCGCAAGTTTAACGCAGAACACAGTTAGAATCTCTGTAAGGTGATCATTATTTGATCCGTACCGACACTGGATCGCCAATGAACTCGGCGAAAACCTTGCTGTAGTATCAGGTTATAACACCAAACATTTGAAGTTCGAGTAGAACGCGGCATTTGAGTGTTATTTGCCTCTGATGGGGATAAAATCTAATTCCAACTTCCCATTCGTCACAGAAAGTGCTGAACTATGAAACTGGAAGTTGAACAGCTGACAACTAACACACGGATGGTTGGACCACAGATCCCAAATATATAATGCTATTATTATTACTACAAAACATTAAAAAAATTAATTGAAGTAAAATTTAATCGGAAAGTGAATAATATGCAATAATATGATATTAGTAAACAAACGGAAGCATTTTCTTCCTATGAGAATGTGAAACGCAGGCTATTTGCAATTTGCAGTAGTAGATATCATGTTCGCGTATTCGTGATTGTTGGTGTTTGTTTTATTGCATATAAATTAGTATGGCGCACGCAACGCGATGATCTAAAATGTGACGCAGTCGAAAACCTGCTTTAACTGTAAATTTAACGCCGTTCCGATGTGTCGGCAATTTTTATCAAGATGAAAGTGCTGAAAACGAAAATTTTACTTTCTTCGGCCATTAAAGCAAAACGTATCTGCTATTAATCAAAGTGCACTTGCATCGTTTAGTGTTGTATGTATTTTCAATTAGAAAAGCTTTGTACATTTAAACTGAAAGATCATATTAAATAATCATTAATCATTGCAGTAAAGGGAAATATTACTTACATAGTTTTCTATATCTAATTCCATTTATCTAATTGTGAGAGTAGTTCCAATATGAAATTTCATTGTTAAAAATCTTCATGGCATCTTCCGATATCAAGATGAAAGTATCATCAGTAAGCTTCTGACACATATTTTACAAAGAAATTTACACCAAGGCGTTTCATTTGTACATAAACCATATAAGATATTTAAATTTACATTTATACATTGTGGGTTAGTTCTGTTTGCTTATATATACCTAACGGAACAAAATTTGCAAGTTTTCTTGTTTACTTAAATAAATAAACAATGAATTTTATATTATAGAGCTAGTCTACCTCGCCTTAATTTTACAGTGTTAAACATCTCTGGTTTATCTTAAATCTTCTTAGTTCCTGTTAATACCTATGTGTGGGAAGTAAGACGAAAACCTGATTTCACTTATTGTTAATTTTGGGCCAGAACTTTTATTTGATTAGAGAAAGCAGTTTTAATCATATGATGGGATGACCCTACGTCCTTTTGTCGTACTATATACTTAGATATTTCCTAACAACCCATTATTGTTTAATTTTTATGATGGTTTAGTAATCAGTAATATGGGATCCTCAGCAGCTGTCTCATTGTTAATTTTTATTACCTATGCAGGTGAAACACTTCTAAGTGCTTTTGATGATTTAACTACATAATCATTTCATATGTGTCATCGTCAACATATTTTAACAACTTAGTTAGGGTTTATGTTCTGTGTTCCAGATTTTTTCTATGCTCTTGGCGTATACTACTGCCGATGCTGATGCCACACATTCCACGAAAAAAGATGACGCGCTCGACAAAAGTGGCACCAGCTTTGCCAATAACGGCAACAGGGACAAGAGAAATTCGGACTACACGAGCATAACGCACCACACGTATCCGCGATTAGAAAGGCGCATCTCGAACGTGCCGCCGACTGGCACGCGCATGTATCCGGCATTGTTCCCTTCTGGAATAAGGCCGTATACGTATTATCGCAAGCAGAAACCGCAGCTTCCTCCCTACGCGGTGCAAATGGAACCACTGACTCAGTATTCCCAGCGTGATCCACTCTACGATCCATCTCTGAGTACTTTACCACAGCCGCACAATGAGCTGACCAAGTTCGACGACCAGACGCCGGATAACAATCATCTCAATGAGAATTTCTATGGCCCACCTAGACATAAATACATCGAGCGGCCTGTGTATATAAAAGAACCAGAGCCTATAATCGAGATCATCATTAAGGAAGCTAATACCACAGCAGCTCCGCCTCATCATGAAATCGTGCCGTTACCCCCTAAGAAGAAGAAAGAGGAAGTACAAGTCTTCTACGTCAAGTACAAGAAAAACCCGCATGGTACCGGTAAAGACAGTGTTATCTACGATAAACCGATTCCGGCACTGTCTCCTATACAAGACGATCATAATGAAGAACAGCAGGAAGAACTGCAGCATCGCGAAGAGTATGCAGCTCCTACGTATGCCCCACCAGTAGCCACCACAACGATCCGTGCGATTATCAAACCAGACTCGGAGACTTTTCATGCCGACAGCGGTATTCATGTCACATTCGGCGGAGCAGCGCATAATCCGCAGGCGGAGAAATATTCGCATGACGACGACATCGTCGAGTCGGCACCGCAACCTGCTCTTTCGCATCCGGAAGGTCGCCGCTTTCCGAACAACAATGGTCCCACTACCACCACTTTCACTCAAGAGTACCAGCCGGAGCAGCGTGTACCGCAGCCGTACAGACCGTTCAACTTTAATACTGCACCGCAGCACAATGTAAATCAACGACCGCACAATTTCCATCAACAAACCGCCTTTAACAATCATAATTTCAATGGGCCGCCGCCGTCACTTTCAAATGTGAACTCTCAACTTTTCAACAATCGCTTCCCACCTGGCAACTTCAACTCGAGGCCTAGTTTTGGCCCGCCGAAGCAAGGACCACCCGTACCAATCAGCAAACCTTACCAATTTGACAGACCGCAACAATTCTCATTCCCACGCCAGCAGACTCATTTCCCGATTCACCAACAACCACCCATACATCAGAATCCAGTAGTTTTTACTCTTAATTCTAACTCCAACTTCCAAAATGGACCAGTTACCAAATTTCCACAAGCACCACCTAATAATTTCCAATTGAATCAACCGTTAGTAAATCATCAAGCACAAAAAAGTCAACAACAAGTATTCCATCAAGGTGCAAACTCATTTAGTTTCCAAACAAACTTCGCTGATCCAAATACATTTAACAAAAATCAATTTGCTTCAACTTATCAAACTATCCAACAACGTCCCGCTCCTCCAACACATCAATTTCCCACGCAACATTTGCAGCATTCGCAGGTTAGACCTCAGAATCAATTAAATATTCAACCTCAGCCTCAACCTCAACATCACCAACAACAACATCAGCAGCAGCAGCATTCAATTCACTTGAAACCTACACAAGTTCAATCAAATCTTCACCTGACGCAACCTTTGCCAGCACAGCAGAATTTTAATCATCCACAATTTGGAAACAATCACAACTTCCCAAGTACTGGAAATCAACAACAACCACATTTACAGAGTCTACAGAGTCAGCAACAAAATGTCCAAAATCACCAGCACATTATTCCACCGGGCGGTGAATTAATTCCAGCGTTGCCAAAATATGAACAACACATCACTTCCCACCATACTGTAGGCTCCGATGGAACATTGAGTCAACAGAATTTGACTGCTCAAATTCAACAGCAGTTCCACGATTTCCCCCAGCAACAACATCAACTACAGCAGAGACCAATCCAACAACTTCCAATTCAACAACAACCAATCCATCAACAACCTATCCAGCACAGTCAACACATTAATCATAACTACAACATTCAACAACATTTCGATAATCCCAGCCCCATCACTTCTATTCCAAAACCCATTATCCAACAACCAACCAATCAACATCTGACACAAATTCCAAGCAATCATAATTTGGATAATTACAATATAGACCTACGTTCCAATTACTACCAAGTGTCAACACAAGGTTCCACACCGAGTACCACCAGATTCGTACCCTCTACAACCACTACTACAACCACAACTACAACAACAACACCAAAACCGGAATCAACTACATTAAATTTAAAAGATCTGAATATTCAGCTGCCCGATGAGGTGCCAGATGATCTACGCGAACAACTACTCTCATCCGGTATTCTTAAAAATGCACAAATATCTGTCTTAGACTATGATAAAGTAGGAGATATTCCGATTTCGGCATTACCACCAGATCAACTCGCCAACTTCTACAATGCTGGAGGTGCTCAACAGATCGCATCTGGAAGTGAATCGAAACCCACCATAGTTCGGCCTGATGGATCAACCGTGAACATTGTACCGGGAGAACAAGAAATTGATACAATGGAACTCGACGCTGAGGAATCTGCTGTTGATGAAGTTAAGGCTCCTCTACCAACTAATCAAGCTGTGGAGATGAAGGTAGTGCGCTATGATCCAGAGACAGAGAAGGGACAACAAGTGCATGATTCCTATGTCAAAGAAGGAGCTACTCAAATTGAGCCTGTGGTTCTTAATGATCAATCGTACAATCGATATTTACCTTTAAAAGTAAATGGAACGAAGTTCCCTATTCCAGATGTGCCAGAACTAAAAGGAAAGAATATTAACAGCGTTGTTGTATTAGCTCCGGTCGATTATAATTTCTACAAGCAGAGAGTTGCCCGTGCTGCTTCTGCTAATCTAGATGATGATATTCAGTTGATCAAGAATGATGCGTTGAAGAGTTTGGTTAAGGACCCATCGACGGAGAATTACAAGAAGTTCTTAGATCGGGAGAAAGAAACTACATCGGCTCAACAGTCTGTGATTTTATTAGTAACAGGGTAAGTACTTTGAGTAGGATAGGTCTTGCCAACTTTGGGTAATTTTTTATTATTACTTTTCTAGATCTGATGATAAAAACAGAGAAATCTTCATGTACGATGTAAGCACAATGACAGTAAGTAAATTGGATGGAGAGTTGTCTGCCGCTTTCGTGGACGCTGCCGAATCTAATACCTCAGAGACACAGGAAAAGGACTCATCTGCAGCTGCATCCAATTTGGTTGAGACTAAGGTGCCTGCCCCAGAAGGTGTAGACATTTCTCAATTACAAAGATTTACCGATGACGATGTGGAATTACAGCCGGGGGCATCTGAACTTTACGAGACTAGAGTGCCCATTATCGACCCCATGCAGGGTGACCTCGAGGCGGAGGGAAGTGAACAACTGGAACAATTCGTGGACATTTCTGGATTTCATTCTTCAGTCGACAACGATGATTTGATGCCTGCTGCTAGCAATGCGCATGGTCAAGAGATATTTATCAATTCCGGTTATAGCAAGACTGATAATAAGTAATCATTTGCCATTACCAACACAGAAATCACAATTTCATTGCCTTCAATCAAATTTTAATGAGTTGAATACAAATTTCCGTGCGGTTTCATTCTGGTGTGCGATCTCAGTGATTGCAACGCTCTTCAAATATTGAAATGCGAAGCTTGAAGTTCTTAATTGTAAGATCAATGGGTGTTAATTTATAAAGTGTTTATTCTTATTTTCGGGTAAAAATTTGTGGATTTGTGGAACATTTATTTTGTTTGAAGAAATTGTGCGGATGTAGCTTTAAGTAATTAAAACAAATATGTGTACAGTGTAATATAAAATATAATAAATGCTAGATTGCAATTTGATGAAGCATATTAAATAAATTGTAATGAATTTTATAAAACTGTGTCACTGAGCGTCGAAGAAAGGGAAACCCTAAACAATTAACCATTCACAATTAAACTTACTTTTTATGAGAATATGTGTACAACAATTATTGCGTTTGCAATAAAAAGTTAATAATGAAATTAAAATACAGAATCTGTGTTTACAATTGAATGAAATTGTTTAGATTTTACTGAAAGACTAAGTATTCTTACGTTCCTTCCATCTCTGTGCAAGATATTTAAGTTGCATACATATCCATAGTTTCCGTCACGCTATTATAGATGGCGCTCTGTTAATTCAATTTATTATTTATTTGCAAACGTAGAAGCGGCAGAAACGAAATGAAACTGAAATGGGAATTGAATAAAAATATATAAAAAGGTAACATACTTATGTAAAGAAGAACTACTATTCGCATGGTATACCAAGATTTTTAAAATCAGGGTGTATTTAACTGAATATATCATTATCAATATGTATATTCCATCAATATGTAGGTAGTAAATATTATTTTCTATGAACATATCACTAATTTTTAATTAATCAGCATTTTAAAATGGTTTTTCTTTTACTGGTAAATTGAAAAGTTGTTGAATGAAACTAGTTTATGTAAAATTTGACAGATGTCGTTGTTGGCTTTACACTTGTACGGCCTTGTGCAGTCATCATCTGTCAGGTGCCGTACATATTAGGATTAAAATTCAGGTTAGTCGTAGTTAATTTTGAAACATGGCCGTGTTGGAAGGTTCGTTAAGCAAGTGGACCAATGTGATGAAGGGATGGCAGTATCGGTATTTCGTCTTGGATGCCACATCAGGCTTGTTATCATATTACACAGTAAGTGCTGAAAACCACACTCGTCCTAAACATGTCACTCCCATAGTTCATTACATTTCGCTACAATCACTACTGACGTTTCCGTCGCTTACTTGTTTACAAATAATTGAATTGCAAAATGCTTCAATCGGTTACACCCACCGTCATTTAGTGCAGCGTACGTAGCAATGAAAATATGATGACCACATCTCTTATTCTCACATTGTAACATAGTCAATACAGCTGTACCTATATGAGTTGTACCAATTGTTCCTATCAAGTTAAAAGTTAAATAAAATAATTGTACACCGCATACAGGATATTAATTAAACAATTGGCTTTGTTTTATTTGTACTAAATTACTGAAAATATCAGCAAACTGTATATTATCTGATTTGTGTTTGTTGTAAATTGTTACAGTCAAAAGAGAAAATGACCAGAGGCGTAAGACGGGGCTGTGTTCGTTTAAAAGGAGCTGTGATTGGGATTGATGATGAAGACAGCACTTTTACAATCACTGTTGATCACAAAACATTCCATTTCCAAGCAAAAAATGCAGTTGAAAGGGAGCAATGGGTCAATGCATTGGAAGAAACAATCTATAAACATGCAAATAATGTAAATTATTTGAATTCATGTATGTTTAGTTATGTTCTAAGATTAGTTATTTCATTGCTAAAGGTAAGATGGGGTGCAGCAGGATCTTCAGCAACGATCAAAGATTTTGATAACAAAGTATCAGAAGCAGATGCCTATCTTCAGCTGATGATCGATCAAACTAAGGTACAGGAGTTCTATTTATGATTTCATTTTATGATTTATCTTTCGCCTTAAATTTATGTTATAAAATTACCTCTAGCAACTTGAAGAGAGAATAGGCACGATCAAAGAAGAAGATGAAAGAATGAAATGTCAAGTGATATTAGATCATGCGAATGTAAGTACTTCACCTCATTATTAACTTTTTATTAATTTGTATATGTTATAGGTTATGTTGGACAACATAAAACATTCCATAGTGTTATTACAAATAGCAAAGGTAAACAAAGATCATATTCACATAAATATATTTAACTCAGCTCTAGTTCACTCCATGCTCTTTACTTGATAAGATACCGAGAAATTCGCTTGCATATTGTTCAATAGATGTGTTTCTAACCTTTGCAGAACACGGCTCATCCGATCAATGGAATTTACTCAGTCCCAACTAATATTGACACAACGAATTCAGGTTGGTGTAAAGTACAATTATCATATGTGCATTATAAAAATGGTGATGTGTACTATTGCCCTGTGTCACTTTTTGTTAGCGAGTAGTGATTGTTTTATTCCTGTGTCGTAGGATTGCAAACGACAGCAGTTACTGAAGGGAATAATATCGCTCCAATGGTGGAAATTGCTTCGGAGTGTATAGAAAATGCGCGGCGACATGCAGCGATTGTTGGTAAGTGTTTTATATTTCTCGAAAATAGGTTATTCTGAAAGTTCATACAAATTATCTGCGATTTTACAATATCGGGAAACCTCCGATATGCTTGGCTTAGCGTACCAAAACGTTGAAAACTTCTTTTAGTTGATAGCAAGATAAAATTTAACTTAATGGGCAAGTTAGCGAGAATTCTTTAAAAAATAATTCCTTTTAAAACCTCGTGCAGCAAAGCCACATTTTATCGAAAGAATTAGTTATTGAAGTGCTTTTCTGCAAGAGCAAAATATGTTTATTGTTTACTGATACAAATCTATTGTTGCAAATGGAAGTAGGGATATTCAGGCCATTTTGCATACCAGTATGTATAAATGGCGCAGTAAACTTGAAACTTTGGCTTTTACTCTGTCCACATTTATTTTTTATGCATAGTTGTACACAAATCGCAATTGTATTGATTTGCAGTATACAGGGTTATCAAAAAGTTCGGAACGATCAAATATCGGGTCAACTATAGCAAAAAATGGTTGTAGAGATTAATAAAATGCATTTTAGCTAAAAATTTGACTTTGAGTGGACAACAAAGGTCTAATTGCAATTATCAAAATGAATTTATTATTTCTCTTGTCTTATAGCATATTTTACTGTTAGTATATTTAGAATCACGAGGCTTGAAACGATATTTTAAAAATTATCATTGGTTTCCATGTACGTATAATTGCAGATCAGTTATTGTTACGACCTAATACGTTTTTAAGAAAGAAGGAGCATTATATATTGCGCATTAATAAAGGAATTAATAACGAAATTTTGAATTATTAGAGATCGAAGTACGATAACCGCGAACTTTGGCTCGTCAGTCGTATGATATTACGTAGGTTCTACGTACCTCATAGCTCTAATAGGTTTTTGGAAACTTCGAAAAAAGCTGCATGAATATGTATTGAAAATGGTGAGTTACTCTTGGAAAATAAGAAATTATTAAATACATTCTATTACAACATAAAATGTCTTTGCTTGTACATTTCTTGCTATAGTGGATTCTATTTAAAATATTTGACTTGTTTCGAACTTTTCGAAAATCTTGTAGACACTGTGTCCCAACTCAACGTTAAGCCATGAGAAGACTAGGTGACGGTTCGCAAAAAAATATTTTATAATTCTATCTTATGTACTTTCAAATGGGCCTGGCAGCCATTTAAAGAGAATTCTGCAAATGTGATGTATTTTGAATTACTATGCCTACAGATAATTTTTTTCTCATTGTTGTTTTGGTGGAGTATTCTGAAGTAATGCCCCTTTAAACACCAATTCAAAAGTTTTAGGTAGTTTGCTTGGAATTCCAGAAAATATCCGTTTTATGTCAATTATGACCTGAAAGAAACATGAATAAACTTCGACCGTGTGTCCTGAAAAAATATTAACTTTGCTGTTGCGGCATGTTACTGTAAAATTTGTCGCATGTAATGGGCTTTCTAAAATGATATAACGGTTACATTAGACACACTCATAAAAATGTTCTTTCTCTCTTGAATTTATCGACTTTATCTTTGTATACCTCATCTTTCAACCAACCACGTAAACAGTAGTTTAATAGATGAGGACTGGAGATCATGGAGGTCAACTAAAAGGACCTCCGCGACCTGACGAGCGAAATGTGCAGGAGCTCCATCGTGCAGATAAAACATTTGCATTCTGATATTTAGAGTAGTTAGTAGAGTAGTTCTTGTAAGTCATTAGCCAGAAAATTAAGGTAATGTTTTTCTATGTGGCACTTCTAAAGAATGAAAGGGTCAATTAAATAACTAACGATGATTCCACACTTGGAATCGCACAAACTCTATTATAGAAATGCTACGATAGGCAATTTTGTAATATCAATTTCGGATAGCAACATTTGTTTTTTTTATTATTATTATTTTCTCATGTACAATATTCTGTGTGGTGCGATCCTCCCCACTCACCGTGTATAAGCTTCTCTTTAAAAATATTGAAAAAAACAAAGAAGCTTTTTTTTAAAGAACCATTAGCTTTAACCCAGCCAACCCTGGTCTCCGGGGCTTACTTCCGCAATTATTACATTTTGCAGACATATATGTAAAATTTATGCAATAACTGCGTAACTAGCCACTGAAAATCTTTGGTTCTTACATTCTGTATAGGATATAAATAGGTTACTTTGGATTCGGTGAATAATTATGTTTTTGAACTCCTAAATCGTAAATCTCTGTTTTTCGTACTCGGTCGCTTGAAATAACCTCTACAAATTATAAAAACTCAATGTATTTTGGCATTCCTCTACAAATCGTACAAAATTCAGACCTGGGACGATCGTGTATAATCGGCTTCACCTTCTAGAAATCGTACGTAGGTCCCCGAGAACTCGCTATTATTCATAACTGGACATGTTCCTTCATGTCTGTGAATTTGTGATGTGCGTTCGCCACGACGATCATTTTCTTTGGTTGCCATGCGGAACAGGCTCGATTTCATATCAAAGAATTACGTGATTTTTTAGAGGCAAGAGGCAATACTGTAAACATTATATAAAACATTCACAAAATAAATTTAAATACATGTAATAAATTAATGCATATGTATTTTCAACAAATATGTTTTATTATTCAGTTTGAAATAATCGGTGACTTTTGGTTGTTGATTTCGATGAAAATTTTCATTCTCAAGAAATTAACTAACTGTCAGTATAGTGGCATTGTTCAAATCTGTTTATAATCTGTTTATAATTTGGACTACTGTAAAATTATAACGACTTGTTGACATATTTAGCAGACTATCGCCGGTACAACGCGTGTGGATGGGGTCAATATACGAAAGGCGAATGTTGCGTGATGCGTAATACCGGCGTTCTACTGTATATATATACTGTACACTCTCGATAATTCGAAGTTGATGGGACAAGCGAAAAACTTCGAATTACGAAAAGTTTGAATTACCTAGAGTCTACTGTATATGATTGCTTTTAGTCAATCCCGAAATCACAAGATTGAAATCTCTAACTATAAGGCTCTATTGATTAAATTGATAACATTGCAGAATACTACGGAAGTTTAAGAAAGATATAACATAATATTTATTTTTCGCAAAGAAGATTTTTGAGCGAAAGCCCTCAAAAAATTACCATTGAAAAAGTCTAGATAGACAATTTCCTCAAAAAATCTGGCCTAAGATCACAATGAGATCAGATTTGGGGCCAACGCGGAACTTTGGAATTCATTTGGTATGAATAGAGTCATCCACTCGGCCAATTATAGCAGTTCATATTTTATATATACTACCTTTTAAAGTAATATTAATTGAAAACTGGCCATGAGGATAACTCCTATCTCTTAGCTCCTATCATACCAACTGATAACTATCTATCTAGCCTTGGCCCATTTTTCAATGGTAATTTCTCTGGATCTCATCATTATTTTGTAGAGGATTGCTTATAATAATTATTATTATGGATGGATTATAATCCATCGAAA
>JAODVP010041781.1:0-15209 GCA_025400035.1 Tetradonia laticeps
CAAATTACAAAGAAAAATTAGGCATTAGTCCGGAATCGAACCGGAAACTCTCAATTTCCAGTTGAGCGGTATATTTACAATTGGTTCTATAGTAATAGGCTGATATACAGGGTGTCCCGAAACCCAACAATAAACCGTGCCGGTCCTCAAAAAAATATTTAATACTTTTAAAGTGGTAGCCACTTAAAGAGGATCCTGCAAATGTGATATACTTTTCATTACCGCGCCTACAATGCATTTGTTTTCTCATTGTTGTTTTGGTGGATTAATCTTAAGTAATGCCCCTACAAATTCCAATTCAAAATTCCAAAGCAGTTTGCATGGAATTCCAATTTTTAAGGAAGCTGATTTCAGTGTCAAGAAAATCTTTCTAAATGCACCAAAAAGAGGGAAGTTTTTAAAGTTAATCTGCCAGGGGTTCCATTGCCACCCGAGCCCAGCATAACCAGGTAACTGCAGCAGAGTATTACTTCAAGTACAGGATAAACCAGTTATAATGGCATTGGAGGGACTGGCGATTTTTTGGCGTTATATCCGGTTCCCGTTATATTTGGTTATGGTTTTCAAACGTAATAAATATACATAGTATTAATTTCTGCCTTGTTTTACTATAAATAAACAATACGCTTAAAACTACTAAAAAAGAAATACTTATGTTCTGTTATTAAAGTTTTTCATATAAATACTGTTTGTCAGGATTATTTTCTATATCTACATTTTATTAATAATGTTAGAAGTCCCGCAAGATCTATAATATACTTTTAATGGTAAATTGGAGTTTCTACACTGATTAAACATTAAAAAGTAATGTATAATCAATATCAGTCTTTTCACATAACTTAATTTTTCTCCTTCTTTGCAGTTTTGAAAGTACTTTAAAATATCATAGTTGTTAGTTGTTATGGTACTCAAGGTCGAATTAGTTAAATTGAAATCTCGAAATACATCAGCTTTTTTATTCCACTCTCAACACTCTCAATAACTATTGCTACTTTAGTATGAAAAGCATTAATTTTCCTTTAAACGAGACACGTTTGTTTTCAACTTGTGTAATAATCGCATAAAAGTTTATACTAGAACGTTCTAGTTGAACGAAGTACCGCCTTGTCGCATCCGGGATATGATAAGCCAAAGCTTTAACTCTGACGACCTGAAAATTCTATTGCCATCCATGCACCGATGCCAACTTGTAATATTCGCCTTTTATTCCCGTGAATTTATCATTAAAATTTTATAATGAATAAAATATTTTAAGCAAAAGAAGTTATTGCAGTTTGAGTCGGAACTCTACCAGCAAACTTTAAGAGGATGATCAGGGATGTTGTCTGAGTATTTTGATATAAGGAATGTACGCTCCCCGATAGTTCCTAATCTAAGTATAGTTTAGGGTCCCTAATCTGTAAAACAGTGAAAAATTAATTTGGCTCATTAATAAATACAATACATTCTAGTTGTGACGGGAGATGAATTGGTTTTTAATAAGGGTTAAATCTCTCAGGCGTACTACATAACACAAGTCAGATTGTAGGGTATGTTTAGGTTAGGGTCAGATTACGTAATCACATGTTTAGTGATGATATTAGTGATAATGCTGATTTTTTCATACCACCTTAATGGTAAAGAGTTCCTCTATAAGAGCACATATAATGGTAGTGCGCTATCTTAATCAGAAGAAATATATTGTACAATTTGCACTTAGCTATATTATTTAAAACCATGTCAAATCCGTAGTTGCCCGTTATTGCTACACTCGTGAGAAAAAAAAGTAGTTATATTGAGAGCCATAACTTGTAACTCGAGTTTTTGCATATGAGTTTAAATCGGAAGAGTTTGTTCTTTAATAATGTGGTCTTGGCTAGCCCGGGAACACGGTGTGAGCTGAACAAAAGTTTGGGGGATCTGAAAGCAAACATTCCATGAATCTCCATGAAAATCCATAAAATGTTGGGCTGTGCTCCAAAATGTTCACCATGGATTAGGCCTGGCTACGGCCGTGATTGTGGTCCTATTTGCGCATTATTAAAAGTATTGCAAAACACTCGTTAGAAAGAAGTAATTATTCTGAAATCCATTAATCATAATTAATTACTTTGCATCATGTTATTGGACAAAAGATTAGCGAACATTCCATACTTCTGGTGTTGTTGGCTTTTATTATGTTGCAAATCCCACTTGTTACAAATGAGTAAAAATACAAAACTTGGGAATACGATTATCTCCTAAATGGCCAATTGTTCCAAAGAAAGACTAGATCTTATTTATAGGAAATTTTATCTATACTAGTGTCGCTCTATGATCGAAATTCGACCACCAATATTTAACTTAAAATTACCATAATATAAATACGAAATTGGAGTTTCATATGAGATCCATTTAGCAGGACTATTTACTTTCAGGCCTTGAGAATTTGAAAATCCCTGCGTCAGAGAACGGGGAATCAGACTGCTGGATGTATCATTGATACAAATATGACTGGCTATCGCTGTTTCTGTCGTACTCACAGAATCTGATATGAAAGACATTTCGCAATGCAGTTAATTTTAAAGGACCCTTTAAAATATTAACTTTTGAATAACAATTGTTAGCAAATACAAAAAAGACCATTAAAAGTTAATATATTTAAAATTTAACGGCAATGGTTACAGAATACACCCGAATAAAGTTCATTTCTAAAGCAAATTGATGGATTTTTTTTAAATTTTATGTACAAAAATTATTTTAGCACTTTTCTTATTTTAGAATTTTCCTTGCAAATTTCCATCAATTTCTTTTGGCATTGAATTTTATTATCATTCTTAACGCAAAAACTTTAAATTTCCATGCAAAATATCATGATTTATTGGTATGCCTAGTAATCTAATTTGTCGCATTTAGTTTGCTTGGCAAGCCCTAGTTTAAATATGTGTGCTATGCACATAAATTACTCAAACCAACAAAATGAGAACAATGATCGACAACATAAATGAAACGTACTAATTTTTAATACTTGAGTCACTCTGAATTCAGATCGGCAAAGGATGTTTCGAAGAAAGTTGTCAAAATAATGTTTTTGGGAGGTTTTTCAAACGCTATATCTTTTGTTCCGTTCACCTGACTCGCAGTCATAGTTGTTCATAGTTGTTCATAGTTGTTCATAGTTGTTCAGTGGGCGATTGGTCATGTGTGTGCAGAATTGGAGCAAATTCGGAGTGTAATTGTAACCTGGTACGAAGCATTTGCCAAATATTTTATGTTGATCTGGATTGTTTTCTGAGTATAAGGACAAAATTTATTTATTTACGCCTTCATTCATAAAAATTCAACATTTTAAACATTTGATTAACTTAATGAACTTTTTATAGAGTAAAACACTGTGTATTTGCTTTTGTTTTTCATGCACGATGACTTGATATTGCCTATTTAAGCAAAACTGGACGCTGTAGCATACGCTGGTTTAAACAACCTCCGTAGGCTGTTTAATGTGACAGCTATTTAAGCACCGTTTTAAACAGGTTCACAGGGCAACGCTGTTTATTAATACACACATTTAAAGCATTATTTAAAATATGGCAGCTTTTAAGCAGGCCGTTCAATATAAATGAATATCAAAATATTTAAACATTATTTAAAGTTAAGTAACGTTTATGAATAAGGCTGTTAGCGTATGGCTTTTACAAGACATTCCAATAATTATACATCAAACATTCATAAAAAACATAATTATTATATATCAGGATCAAATATGACCCTCCCTCTATAAGAATATAAAGTAACATTTATGGTTAATGTGTACATGCGGTACGTAATTAATTATCTAACATAAAGAAACATAAGAACATGCTTAAGACTATATGCAGACTTCCAGTCTGTCCAAATAAGCTATTGATTCTGGGGTTGCCATCAGGAAGTCTGCTCTTGTTTCTCCTCTGAAGGCATTTATTCTGCACTCTTTGACTATATGATCAATAGTTTGTCTTTGACCACACTTACATAAAGGCGATGGTTTTTTTCGCCATTTAAACAATAAATCAGCGTACCTGCTGTGTTTTGTTCTTATTCTTTTCAGAGCTGACCATTTTCTACGAGGTAGACCAAAGCCTGGTGGTTCTTGTGAGAACCATGGGATTTGTTCTTGCTGCCTTGATGCCCATTCTTGCTGCCATGCACTGGATATGTTAAATGCTTCCTCTTTGGCAGTAATTGCAGTTTCTATAGGTGGCTTTCTTGATCGCAGACGGGTTTTATTTATGTAATATCTTCATGTATTCTCAGGTCTTGATTGTCGACAATCTAATTATACTCTCTTATGAGAGCATTCTTGCGACGCAGGTTTGGGGGTGGTATGTGGCTCAATACTGGAAGCCATTTGGTAGGTGTTGATCTGATAACGCCAGGGATCATTCTCATGGTATTGTTGAGTTGGGCGTCTACTCTATGAGTGTGAGGGTTGTTTAGCCATGCAGGTGCACAGCATTCAGCAGTCGAGAAAACGAGGCTCAGAGCTGTTGAGCGCATGGTTCAGGCCGAAGGTCCCCAAGTTGCTCCAAAGAGCTCTTGTATGATATTATTCCTTGCTTTCAACTTCTCTGCTATTCTTGATAGATGATGTTTGAAAGAAAGAGTTCTATCAAGTGTTATGCCTAGATATTTTGGACTACGCCATTGTCGGGTATATCTACCCATTCTCCTCAAATCACGAGAAAGAATTTGTTCTGCCCACCCAATTATCAGCATAGCCAAAATTTTTGGATGTAGTCCTAGGCATGTCTGAAATAAAGAGGCTGAAGAGGGATGGGGCGAGGGGCAAGGACCGATCCTTGGGGCAGATAGTTTTTCAGTTTCTGTTTCTATGTGCTTTTGTTGGAACCCATATTAACTTAAAATGTTCTGTCATTCAGCATGTTATTTTCGACGCGATATGTTATTTTGCATGGAATTACACGAATAAACTTGTACATCATGCCCTCTCTCCACACTATATCGTAGACTGCTGATAGGTCAATGAAAGCAGCGGAGGTTTTAAGGTTCTCTTGAAATCCTCTTTCAATAAATGTAGTCAATGAGAGGACCTGATCACAGCAGCTCCATTATGGCCTAAAGCCAGCCTCTCCGTGTGATATTACATCAAAGATACTTTGGCAGATTCTATTGTGGATGAGCCATTCCAGTGCTGGTTTCCCAGGCTTGAGGATTGCTATTATTTTTGATTGTTTCAATTCTTTAGGTACATCCCCAGTTTGTATTACATCTGTGAAAAATCTAGCCCGCCAAATCCTCGCATATTTTCCACAATTTATCAGGAATTCTGGATTGATGTTATTAAAACCGGGTGCTTTACCAGGTTTTATATCTCTAAGCGCAAGTCCAATTTCCTCTGTTGTGAAAGATTGTACATATTCAGTCACCACTGCATCATTTTCAATATTCTCAGTTCCTGCTTAACCCTGAACTCGAGTGTTCCTTGTCTTTTGATGCTCTAGATGTTGTTACAATGTGAGACGCCACAGCATTTGGGGGACACTAACTTTTTGTCCTTGGAGCCGAGCTGCACTGCCCAATTTTCTTAGCAATGCCCATGCCTGACGGTTTGAGGTCTGGAAGTTCATACTCTCTACTGTTGTTGTCCATTTCTGTTGTGTAGCATCGTCAAGGCTTTGAAGAAGTTCGTCTGCCATCTCCTGATTGGGGGTTTCCCGAAAACACCGATAGAGTCTCTCACAACAAATCTCTTATAGTTCTTGCTGATTGGTGGTATCCACTAAAACTATTCTTGCCTATATCATAGTGGTCAACAGAAATCGATGACTCAGAATTTTAGTCGGAAATTACACAATGTGTGCAAAATTTTTACCGACAAACTTTCAGATGTTGATCAAGGATGAACTCCGTATTTTGATATAAGGAATATGTGGTCTCCGGTTTGGTCTTGCGGAGTTATTTCACTTTATTGATTTCAGAAATTGTGCCAAGGATAATCTTTATGAAATAAATGATGGAAGCAGTACTTTCCCTACAACGTATCTATTGAATAGCGCCTTAAAACTTCATACACTTAAGCCACCCTAGATTCGACTTTATGGGTATCGCCACACAGAAGGGTGTACTGCAAGCACCCCCTACCCAGAATTTTTAAGCCCTGACCAGAGTTTAACTATAAGCAATGAGATCACTCCCTTTACTTCAGATTTTAGTAGTTTTTTCACCGTAGTACCCAGTAACTCACTCACGGTTTTCATTAGGGAACGATACAGTATATTACGAAGTAATGTGCATATGTTTGTGCTTCACCGCATTCTAAAGTGATGTAGATATATAACTTCTTTGGAATAGATTATGCCCCATCCAAAATTGCAACAATTTTTCTTCCATTGTATATATTTTTAACAATAAAATAAAATAAAATACCTTAAAGTATTCGGGGATAACGGTTTTTTTAAACACTTACTCTATTTAGTGCCTGGGGACTGCTTAAAAATCATTTGTGTTTGAAAACCCTCATTATCCACTAATACTTTAACATACTATTCTTTCATTGGTGCACATTTTCAATTATCTATCACGCGCATTTTTATTGCGATGCAACTCAAGACTGTTGTAGCCATGTAGTATCTGTGATAAGTTATCACTGATAACACGTGAGAGAGAGAATGATTCACCTACCGGTTTCTACATGATCTTTTTCCATACACCTTTCGAGTATTATAATGTACGAAGCTGACATGAGCAGTCTATGTTTACTATGTCTGTGGTTGCATAGCTTAATATGCCATATTATATAATCATGTTGTTTATAAATTATAATAACGCCCAGTATATAAACAGTTGGTATAAATATGTAGTACATTTGCTCACATGTGCAGGATTTGTGTTGTATCCTGTCCACTACAAACTCTAATAATCAACTCACTAAACATCTAATCCAATATATTTTTATTTTTCGTATTCTACTAGTTTCGATCCGATTAATCTTCGTCATGGATTTCTTTTTAAAGAACTAAAATAGACAAATAATAGACATATGACAAGTTCAATATCGAGGTTGTCTCAAAACATTTTTATACCATCAGAATTGCTTGCGTTGTTTTTACCACACAATTCATTAATATTCACGTATGCATCCAACTACACATACGGCTAATCTATAATTCATTCATTGGAAATCACATTAGCACCAGTAAAAAGCATCGAAAAGTAATGCGCATGGTAGGTATATATTATTTAATTACGAATTAATACTCTTTGAGTTGACATACAGTTTCATATAAACGCAGGTTTGTATAGTAGGAACGTTTTAAAATGAACTACTTCAACTATGTATAAACAGAATAACATAAAATAATGAAATTGATGAATTTCAATAATGAAATGAATTATGGTGAAGTTTTTGGATATGTTAATATTAATCCGGATATTGCATAACTTTTGGTTCTAGAAAAACAATATACTATTTATCTAATAGTTATAACATACAATGTCCTTATTACGAAAATTACCTATTTTATTACAACAGCCATAATTCAATTCAAAACGAACAGAAGTTGACAGAAATATTATTGGAAGCAGTAAATCAGGGATCTCCAGCCTTTTATTACACGAGGGCCACATAGAAACAATGATGAACCTTTCGATTTATTCTGGATAATGCCATACAAATTTTATATGTAGAATAATTTTCACCTTATTAACTTAAATCTACAGAAAGGCGTATGCGGCTTGCAGGTTATAGGTTGACGATCCCTGCAATGAATGGTTAGTATGTGAATGTAAGGATGATTCGCGTGTCTGATAATTAATAATTAACAAAGTCGTTATGCATTCACATGTTATATTATGAAGTTTAATATAACATTACAATCAGATAACGTTACAAATCAGATATCATACACAGCGCGCATTGCAAGTGGAAACGATATTTATGATTTGCGATGGTTGCGCTCGATAGTGCTATTGTTCAAGTGTATTTAGTATCCCGTTTTCATTACATAAATTTAGTGTACTTGGATATACAGGGTGAGTCAGACCTCAACCACCAAGCTACCACAGGTTGATCAGGGATGGTTTCTGAGTATTTTGACATTTAGAACATATGGTGTCCGATGGTTCGTTAGGGCGTTATTGGATTTTTTGTTGTATAGAATATTAATAAACAGAATATTTTTGTAACCAAAACATGAGCGGCAAATTTATAAAGCTTCATCAGAGGAATTCCCAGACTATATTGATATCAGGAGCATCCTTGCAAAGCTATTTCAATTTATTGTTGTGTAGAATTGCACTAACGAGAATTTTCATGCAATACATGATGAACCCAGAACTCGGCCGAAAAACTTCCCAAGGATGATCGGGAATGTACTTTGAATGATTTGATATCGGGAAGGCGCTTCGTTACCGAGTTCGTTTTGGGTAGAATTGTTCAATTACAGAACAACAAAGTGGAATAACTCAGTAAGGAACTACCATACATTCAAAATACTCAAAAAACTTTCCTTATCATCTTCTGAAAGTTTGTTGGTAGCGTTCTGACTCACCCTATAGATGAAGGTATATAATGCTGTGATTTGTAATGTAATGATTTCATTTGAACACTGATGGATAGGACTATATACGGTATTTGGTTTGTTTAGTTTTTCTTCTTCTTTTCTTGCCCTGATTTATCGGAAAATAAGTGTTAAACTTTTCGAAGTTTTCCGCTTGAAATTATATACTTAAAAAAACATCGCAAATCGCCAACATGTAAAACATGTATAGGTGTATCAGTTGAAAACACGAAAAAATTATGACATATAGAATAGAACCTCGATCTGCCAATCCCCATACACTCGGAACTCCGGATAACCCGTGGCGCATTTTTTCACGACGGCTAAGCGAACGCGAGCCCAGATTGTTATTTCTCCTGTTGTAGCCTGTTTACATATGTTTTAAGATTGAATGAGTCACCCAACGCTCGCAAGATCTTGGCACCATCCAGTCTCTAACAGCTTATCTTTCAGTTACGCTTAAGTTAGCAACAGTAAAAATGTTGTTGTGTCTATGAATAATCGGCACGAGGCGTTTACCGGATTGATAAACGTAAATCCTTAAAATCAATCGGTGGTATCTATGGGGTCGGAATTTCAACAGTGTCACTGTGTGCCACAGTGTGACTGCAATTAAACAGATAAAGTATTCAAGGGTTTGATTTCTAAATGATATCAAAAGACAGTTTAGATGATTACGGTGAAGTTTAGATGATAAGGTGAAGAAACCTTACAATGTCATGTTGGATGACGCATTATTTGCTTGGTTTTCGTGGAAAGGGAACAAGCTTACTAATATCACAGTCTATTCTACAACAAAAAGCTCTGAGCTTAAATACACAATTGCCAAATGGAGAAATGCTCCCTACAATATTTCCTATTCTTTTAATCGTGCATCGAATAACTAATCGAATTGCAGTTAGTGCAAGACTTGCTTCAAATATTTAATCTTTCTTCAGCAATGTAGATTCATATCTTTTCGTAAATGAATTGCGATTTTATTTTTCGCAAAAAGCGAAAACTCGATCAGAGAGGAATAGCAAAATACGCACGTTCTCTTTAGTTCTTTACATTAGTGCAGTAACCTAAAATATGCCTGAGAGTACACATACTACGAAAATGCACAAGCAGCCGTCGAGCTCCACGCGGCTTGCGCCCACTCAGGGTTGATTGGATGCACTCGCATGTATGGGAGCGCGGGGCGAAACGAACATTTCTATTTTTTGTCTCCGTATGTTATGAACTCCTTCTTCACTCGTAAGTTTTTCCTTAAAACCTAAGATATTATCTGATTCACTCCACTGCCATCAACCGACGCACTGCATTTAATTAAAAATAATTGTTCGTTTTGCGGTGGTCAGATATAATATCGACGATATATTACTAACAACATAAGTGCTTGAAATATAAATATTTACGAACCCCCCGTATGTGGGGCGAAACGGTCGCTTTACTTTTGTCACAAAAACATTAATATTTTAAATAAACGATACATCTAATCTTTCCACCTGGTGTCAAATGATTGTTAAAGAACTAATGAACAATTTCACACCATAATACATGCATTTCAAATATACCTCATTGTTTTACAAGCTCTCTCTCGCCCCGCTGCATCACACATAAATGTACATTTGTCGCAACTCAATGAACTTCGCGGCGCGAAGTAAAATAACTCCGCCCTCTAAAGATGTGTTTACTTATGTGAAATTTACGCGCGAGTAGATTTCGATAGTGTAAACGCGTAAAGTAGCGAGTCCGTTTTTCGGTGTGCATAACGGGGATTCGCACTCATAGCAACTCGCATGTGTAAACGTGTTCACTATTATTGCGCGAAAAAACAAGTACTTACATAGACTTCTTCGATTATTCTTTAGAACTGCAAGTCATGCTAGCCGTCTCTGTACTAAATTCATAGGGTTATTAAACATCCCTAAGAGTGAATTTTCGGTATTTAAGAACTTGTCGCACTGTTTCTGTTAGTCGCC
Organism: Tetradonia laticeps; assembly: GCA_025400035.1. Classification (NCBI taxonomy): domain Eukaryota; kingdom Metazoa; phylum Arthropoda; class Insecta; order Coleoptera; family Staphylinidae; genus Tetradonia; species Tetradonia laticeps. The sequence goes on from JAODVP010041781.1 coordinate 10,481, forward strand.
TTCGATATGAGAAGTTATCAAGAATATTACTTTTAAATCATAATATGTAATGTAAATAATCTACTTCTGTAAATAAAATCAATATTTTCAGCTTGACTAACAATAAGATATCAGTTTGACTAGCTGTGTGGTGCAGTTCATTCGGTGAATGGGTGAACTGGTCAAAACGACCTCTAAAGTGAGTGACCATATGGGGGTTCACTCACTAAGGTGAATGGGGTCTACACATGTATATCTAACCTGCTAGTAATAGATCGATTTCATACCAAAATGATAAGGGCATGGATCTCAAGATAAGTCAGAAACCAGATAGTGTTAAAGGGCCGTCCAGACAACAGCGACTTGTATGCGCGTACTTGCACAAGTCGCTGCGAATTGGGCGCGGCCAGACAGTACGTACTTGCCTGCGCAAACATAAATCATTGCAAATTTAGCACATCTTCATGGTACCCCCAAATTCCGACAAGGTTTATAACGCTCCACACGTGCGAAGCATTCAAATCCCCACCTCTAATTCGTGTCTTTCCTGTGTCGCATTACTTCGTGAATTACATGAGCCACTTATAATTGACATAACTACTAGAGAGTGAACATGGACGCATTTACTTATTTGTTGGGACCATAGCTCAAAATAAAGTGAACTCTCGATAATTCAAATTCTCTATAATTCGAAATTCTTAATAATTTAAAGTAAAATCCCATTTGTCAGATTATTGATTTTCGTACACTCGATCATTGGAAATTATTATCTTTGTATGCATCCACGTATACAAACACGAAATGCTTTCTGCTATGCAAACGGAAGAACCAATCTCGGCCGTTAAAAGTGGTAAGAAGTATTCAGAAGTTGGCAAAACGTCTCAAATCCCGTGGAGATACATACTTAAATACATAATTCAAATAGAATTCACAGCAATTATTATTCTCGAAACTATACCTTCATGCAACACATTCAGCAAGAAACTCGCAGAAGTCTGCCATTGCGGTCGTAGGAATTGAAAATGAGAATCGCAATAAATCATACTACGGTGTACTTGCATGCAGCAAATGGATGTACGCGCGTACTCTATGCTATTTTCCTAAAACACAACGACCTTGCACTGGATTCAAAAGGACGAATTTTGCTGGCTGCAAGCAATGTTTTATCCGCCACGTGCAGATAAGAACAGACGCGACGCGCTGCGTCTTCAACGGCTTCACAAGCGCCGAAGAATCGGTACAGTTCACGTGTATCTAATTCTATAGCGTAGATGAAGTCATGTTCGCAACGACATGTATGCAGCGACTTAAGTACGCGCAAACCTCCTGTCCACACGCAGCAACATGTACGCACAAACCATTTTTGCGCACGAAAGTCGCTGGCGTCTGGATGGCTCATTAAAGACTGTAACTACGACACCGTTATGAAAACCGCAAAACAATGGAGTAAGTCATACTCATACATTGCAAAACTTGTAACACATTGAAATTCCAAAGCATGACATATACTAAAAGTTAATAAATACTGAGACCTCGATCGTAAACTGAAATACTTGGACTCGCATACAACGAACTTGTTTTTGTGAGGCGCTTACAAAGTTTAGTTGTTTTTTGTTGGATATACCAACATACTTTCAATTTCGAACTCTTCCCAATTCTAGATAAAAAAATTTTGTCCTTGTTTCGCGTGCTTTGATCAATTGAAGTTCCGGACTCGGGTTATAACAATATAACTTTTATAGTTTATCACGATTTTACATGTGCTTTTCTCATATTTCGTGTATATTTAGTACTTGTAAATACGCATACCGCTTTATGTGCGGGTGTAAATGATTTATAAGTAAATACTGTCTGCATTTATACGGTTTTTGACCAACTCCCGTATTACGAACTATCGGATACAAAGAACAAAAATCGTGGGTCCCTTGACCTTCGGTATAAGCGAGAACGATTATAATACCAACAGATATCGCAAGCTCCGCCCTTGATATCATCGCGGTCATAGGCCGGCTTTTTGAAGTAACCATTTATCTAGCCCATGTTTCAATGGTAATTTTTTGTGGGATTCTGATTACTAAAGCCCAGAATATATGCAAGTAAAATCCTAAAGTACATATAAAGTGTTAAATAAATTAAAGTTGTTGTTATGAAAATGGACGTTACCCATATTAACGTACAATTTAGGTTTAAATTAAAAATTTTTAATTGAAAAAGAAAATTTGTAAAATAATTTTCTTTCTAAATATCTGGTCGTGAACGAATGGGTTTGGTCCGTGAAAATATTCTTATATTTATTATGAAAATCTTCTTTCTATGTTTTCACTACAAGCGATACGGCAAAATGTAAGTTTATTTGTTATGCTTAAATTCATTGAAAATTTGGTACTTCTTCTCAAAAAAAAATCTTTGATGCTTATTGTTGCTATAACCGTTGTTCTTATTAGATACATCCTCTAACTTTTGATAACCTGTTCCGTTTTCAATCATTTTCCTATAATATATATAATAAAACAAACCGGATAGAACGGCATTTATTTTCGCCATAAGAACGAAAAGGGCATATCAATATTTGACCTATGGGTTTTTCAAATGCCGGTATAAACCTTCCCGCATTCAAAAAGTATGTAAAATCATAACAATTGTGGACGATTTCGAACTAATACTAGCGATAAATAAAAATTAAGAATTCATAAGATTTTTCAAATTATAGATTGATTGCGCTCTTTGTTTTAAGCCCTAATAAAGTGCACCCTATAAATTGATAGGGCAATTTTAAAGCGAAATCTTTAGATACTAAAGTATCTTATAATTCCTTATAAAAGCCGTTGACAGTGGAATCAAAAAAAGCAGATATGTGTCGAGATTTTACTTTAACAAATTCGATTTTGTATACCATAATAACAAACAAATATAAAACTTTGAAAGGCTGTGAAAAGGTGGGAAAGACATTGTAGAAACTCCAATTTACCGAATGGACCAAATTTATATAATACTAGAAGACCTGGCTACGCTTCGCTGTAGCTCAGGTACTGCTGCCTTTTCCGTTCATCCCTATACCAGCTCTGCCTCCCCCTCCGCTATTATCTTCCATCCCTTGTTCCTTTTTATACCATCACACTGCCCTCTTCCCCGACGTCCCTTATACGGTCCAAACAATCTCTCTCTTTCTCCCGCTTCCTGCCCCCCTCTCCCACCACCAGTTATCCTACTATATACCACGATTTATTAGCGAATATTTGGCATATTTTTTGTTATTATGTACTTGCAATTCAAGAAACGGTCGCTTATTTTTCAGTATTTTACAGGCAAGATGCTTTTCCTTTCACCATCCTTAATTGGGATATTGGCATCACCTCCTTCATTCTATCACTTTGCTTCCAAAGACAATATTCTTAGATTAGAAAAGTAGAAAGTACCTTTCCCCTGCTGTGGTTAATTTTAAACCGAAATATCCTGACTTATCTTTTCTTCGTTGTTAATCATTGAGAATATGAAATTACATATAAAATTAAATCGAAATATGCGACCGGGTCACATTCACAATTTGGGACCCGCTGCTATTAGACAGAACATGCAAGTTTCAAGAGATTTACGAAAACAACGCCTTTCGCTCTTCCCGCATCCCGCGTCTCATCTCACGCACTAGGGCAAACTAGAAACTTAAAAGTGACGACGCGTAGTGGCACTGTGAAGCAATCACAAAAGAATGCCAGTTACTCAAGCCGCTAGAGTCTAGCCCGCTCAGCGGCAGCAGGCCGGCCGTGCCACGCTCCTGCAGTAGTAGGTCAGCGAAAGCCGTTGCCTTCGATAATCTATTGAAAGTTGCAAGTTCTGTCCAGGCCTGCCATAATGTATACTGCATGAAGTACGAAATTCAGGTTGCGAAATGTGAAAAACTGATAAAATATAACACAGGCTAATGCAATGAGAAAATAATAATCAACCACATAGATGGAACATACATTTGAGTCACACTATGTATTTCTTTTTAATGTACGGAAAAAGTCAGTCAGGGGAATGTTGCCAAAATCGCGATTTTGAGGATATTCATGGGCTGTGTCTTTCGTTCTGTTCACTTGAGTGCTTGTATTTACAAATTACATCGAAATATAATTTTAATTGCGATAAATATAAAATAAATTATAAAAGTTGGAATTCCCTAAAGTTGTCTTATGTCGCGCTCTGTATTTTATAGCTATTGCTATAAAATTTAGACTTTACTCAACTTCCGTATACACGTGTTCATTTTCCTACTGAACACCATTGAATTTTTTGCAAGCCCTTCAGTACAAAGAAAAACCCTTTGAGGACCTAAATAAAGGTGACAAAATTACGTAATGCACAAGTTACTTTCTTCGTATGGGAATTCTCTGTTGGCTTGTGTAATCTGTCTGGAAATATGGGTATATATCAGTCGCGTAATATTGGCCTAACCCACAATTTTTCGGAATCATGTTTTTTCGCATTTTCTCCACTTTTGGTTGGTAATGATACTATTTGCAATTTCTATTAAAAATCCTCACAATGCGGCACATTGGCCGAACTTCGAAATCATGCATTCTATTTCGATGGTATGTACTAATAAGAGGAAACTAAAGTGGTCAACTTCTATGTATGCATCACATTAAAAACATGGTACGCATCAAAACACTACAAGTGCGTTTAGTCAGTACCTGCACTTTATGTTATTGTGGGTGCGAGTAATGCATACATAGAAGTTGACCACTTTATTTTCATCTTTTTAGATACA
>JAODVP010042114.1:2593-27692 GCA_025400035.1 Tetradonia laticeps
ACTCTGCCAAACTCTGCCAAACTCTGCCAAACTCTGCCAAACTCTGCCAAACTCTGCCAAACTCTACCAAACTTTACCAAACTCTACCAAACTCTACCAAACTCTACCAAACTCTACCAAACTCCACCAAACCCTACCCAACGCTACCAATCTCTGAAAATCTCTGCCAAACTCTATTACTGACATTACTGAAACCAAAGCAAAAAAAATAGGAGGAGACCATGCAGAATGGAAGAAAATCATAAAAGCGGAAATATAAACCGCGCCATACCCGAAAAGGTAGAAGAGATGCATGATTATACATAAAAGATTCAATTACATACCTGATAGTAACATTGGGATGGTTCATTGCTTCACAAATAGGGGCCTTCCGTGGCACCGATTTTAAGCTTGAACTACTGCAACTGGAAGACATACTCTTTGGTATCAAACTTGTGTTGCTAACTGAAGACCCTGGCGGTACATTCTGCCGCATGCTATTTGTTCGCTGTAACGGCTGTGCAGGCCGCTTCGGCGGTGTCTTCTGTGACGGCTGTATCGGCTGCAACAGCTGTTTCACCTCCTCTTTGGCTGGTGGAGTCGTTTGGTACTTCTCCTTGACTGTGCGTTTCGCCAATTGAGGTGCCCGATACTTCAAGCGCGCCTGCAGCCGATTCTTTGCTTCCTGCGCAGTTTTCTTAATAACCATAGGCCGACATGCCTGCTTCTCTTGACAGAAGCTCACATGCCGCTCATAGGCCTTGGACCCAAAGTACCGCTCGCAATGGGGACAGCGCTCCATCAGGTTCAACAACCGGCGTGGTGCAGGTTTGATAGGTGGCTCCTTCTGAATCGGAGCGTTTGGAACTGAAGTGCGCGCAGGGCGTTTGGGCTCGCTCGGGATGACTTCCCGAGAAGCCGACTGTGGCCTGGATAGCGCAGAATGTCGTCTCACTGGGACAACCACTGGGACTACAGCAGCTTTCTTATATGCGGGCGAATGAAAAAGTGCTAGATCCGTACCTTCGACGCGCTGTCGTTTTGAGTCGAAAATCTTACGGCGTCTAGTAGCATTCCTCTCGCAAATCTTGACGTGTTTGACAAGGGAACGAGGATGGAATGTCCGAAAGCAAATCCTGCAGGGCTGGAAGTCCGCCGGGGATACTTCTACAAATAGAAATACAAATGAATAGAAATACAATTGTTTGTAGACGTGTTACATAAGTTACATAATAAGACATGAAATATGCAAATGTGATGATCACACATTGCGCGGCCGAAGGCTACCTACCAACGCAATACTCGCGTGTTTACCTACGCTGGTAAGAAATGAGTGTAAACATTCAACACGGCGACAAGCACGAGAAAATTGCGTGAATTCCACAAGACGCGAAATGTCATGAACCCATATTTGCATTCTACGGCCTAGCAGACAGGAAATGCGTCGCGCTTATTTCGGGATTTCGGGCATATAGGGCCGGGGCGCTCCAGCGGGGGCCCCCACCCAACCGCACACCATCTGATACTATTTCGGTCCCGCACACCCGCCGTGGTGGCGGTGCGTCCGCACCGCGACACGCACTGGATCGTCGTCCGCGCAAATAACTCGTGACCGCGGATTCGGCTTTAAACTCGCGCGCGGCGCCTCGAAAAACCGCACAAAATTCGCTGCCGACTTACCTTCCTCGCCGCTCGCCATCGTTTCAGTTTGTTGTGTTTCCAAGACAACGCGCAGCGCGAACAGCGACGACGCGCGTGTCGCGATTCAAAACCTGGCCAACTGCGACAGCAGTCGCGTGCCCGCCGCTGCTCACCGCCAACCACTCTCACCAATTGCGGCGTCGGTCACCACCAGAGGCGCGCGGCGTACCCACGCAGAAGTCAGTGAAACTCGCGCTCTCATACTGATTCTTTATTCCTTACCAGCTCCGTTCAATTTTATATGTATACAAAGATATGTCAAGCAATATATATTACATTTAGTACGTCAATTAAAGCTGTATAGCCTAAAGAATTCCAGCCTCCAAGCATTCCAATGCTTAATACTAAATTATTGTCGTATTGGCCGAACATAAGTGAAAACACTGCTACCTACACATTATTATTTATATAGTTATATACATTCATGTATATTTATTGTCTATCGACTTACTTTCTTATCTGCTAATGGAAGATATGGTTCAGGACATCTAAAAGTTGGTGTAAAATTGTCAAAAGTCAGCCGCCATCTTGTTGACCCCCGCCATCGAGTTGAATTGTTGATCCCTACCGCCAGTTGTGGAAACCTCGCCCCTCGCCGTGAACACACCTGGATATAACTAAGGCAACAAACGCTGTGACAGCTTAATTTAATAAAGACGTAATCTACGATAGTCATGGCCGCGGGGTAGCGTTGCGTCTACCTCTGCGCGATATGTGGCAACGCGGGGACGAAGCTACACGCGAGGACGTATAAAACCCCGAGGAATAAGTTGAGTTTCGCTGTCTTTTTAGGTATGCTGTGCATGTCCGCCGATCGGAACTGTTTCTCGATGCGGAAGGCGTGGGGCAGCGTCACCAGAGGGAGGAGGAACCACTTGGAGTACTTGAGGGACGCCACCATGAACATGACATACGGCGCGAATAGCAGGCACGCGTAGAGGACGTGCGAGGCGGTGTGTCCGATGAGAATCGCCAAGGTGACAATTCCAGCCCTCCTGTCGGCGTCGGAGTCGCGGGTGTTGTTACTATGCAGGATGGCTTCCGTGTTGAGAGCCAGGGGTATAGCATAGTACATGGTAGCCCATTCCACGCGGCCGGTCTGCGCCATAAACGCAAACAACACTGAGATAGGTCCGAAGATGATGAGGATCAATACATCTCCGAGGGCGATGTACTTGAGTCCAATGCCGCCTGTGTACAGGAAGCTAGAGGACAACCCGCCGAAGTACACCAGAGCTAAATGCTCCATCTTCGCGGGGGAGAGCCCCACCAGCATCACGAAGCCGACGCAGCCGGCGAAGTACAGCAGTGCGCCTAGCGACACCACCTCGTCCTTCGTGAGGATGTGGTCTACCAGAATCCGGTCGTCCGACTTGCGGTTGTCGATGCCTTTGATGTAGTCGAAGTACGTGTTCACCAGGTTGCCTGCGCCGTGCACTGACACGACCGTGAACAGCGTCAGCAGCAGCGTGATGTAGTTGAAGTCCGCGGCGCCGGGGTATTTGTACGCGATGGTCGCCCCCAGCAGGGTCGGCATGAGGCTGGCACTGAGGGACCATGGCCGCAACGCCAGCACGTAGCTGTTGAGCTTCATCAGCCCGGAGGTCTTCAGCTGGCTGACTGGCTCGTGGCCGTTCATCAACGTGTCGGTCATGCCGCCGCCGTAGCGGGGATTAGCTCTATTCCAGCACAACACTCTGAATGTTAATTAATCAAGTGCAGCTTTATTTGTAATACCTGTCTATGTAATTATCTCCACACTGCTTGAAACTAGTCGATCAAGTTGTCACAGGCCGCAATATTGTGAGGTTAAGTTACACCCTGAGCACCGCTAACACTAACACTGCTTAGATAATGTTAAATAGGTTAAACATGTTCACGTCGCGGTATTTAAATACTCTTGTGAGATGTGCAGTCAACAAGTGCACAATAAGAACAATCACTCAACCGGCATCGGAATATACCCCTATCTACAATTTCCCGTACATCAAGATACTAGCTTACGTACACAAAGCAAAGGTCTATCAGACTGCATTAACTTGCGTTGCAATTCCAACTAGTTTTGCATTATCTATTGCAAACTTATGCCCTGTTGAAGTATGCAGCACGATTGGTGCACTCGGTAATTATTATAAATACGTACTAAGTAACAAAATATAAGATTTAATGATGAATTTTGTAAAATGTGAATTTCAGGTGTGAGTGGTTGCCTAGTACTCCATTCATTAGGTTTCCTGACACAAAATACAATAGGAATTGTTTACTTGCACAAGGATGAGTTGAAATCCAAGATTTCTTATCTAGATTCATGGGGGTCGAGGAAAGATACCCTGATTGAAGTGAAAGATATTGTTCCTTTCTCGGATCAGGCTGCTAGAGTAACTGATCCGTTGTATTTACAACTGCAGCAATATAACACTACAGATAAATATAAAATGACTCTAAAATACGGCTTTGTTTTAGATGAAAAGAAATTTGAGATTGTATTCCGTAAAAATTGATTTGTTACTCAATAAACTTGTTTTTGTTCACCAATTCTTGAGATTTCGTGTATATAAAATAAAAATGTTGTTTTCCTTAACATAATAATAGCAATAAATGTTAGTTATTATTTTTTATCTAATTATTTATGTAGAAATTAATTTTTGTGGATAATAATAATATAACAGCGCCATATATATCGCGTGACATTAGTCTGAACTAACTAGTGTATTGAAAGTTGCCTATAGTGAAGTAACGATTTTAGAATTTATATTTGCAAAAGATAGTTTTTGAATATTTGTTTAACCACCCAACCAAACCCACCGAGCACGTAATACAACTATTAGTAATAATTATAGAGCGCAATTTTTAAAACATTTTTAGATATTCTTTAACAGTTTCTAGACTTTTTGTGATTTCTATACATTTTAAGAATTTTCTTCCACATTTGTAGACAATAATAGCAATTTTTAGACTGTTTTCTAGGCATTTTAAGACTTTCTGACTTTTTAGATGTTTTTAGACTTTTTTAGACATTTTTAGATCTTTCTAGACATTTTCAGACGTTTTTGAACATTTGTAGAGCGTTATATATGTAAACGCCCGTATTAACAATAATGCGAGAATAGCTCGTTTAACCACCCAACCAAACCCACCGAGCACGCAATACAACAATTAGTAATAATCATACAGCGCATTTTTAAAAACGTTTTTGATATTTTTAGTAATTTTTCTACATTTTAAGACTTTTTTTTGCAAATTTGTAGGCAATAATAGCAGTTTTTAGACTTTTTTCTAGTCATTTTTAGACTTTTTGGACTTTTTGGACGTTTTCAGACTTTTCAGACATCTTTAGATCTTTCTAGATATTTTCAGACGTTTTTGAACATTTGTAGAGCGTTATATATGTAAACGCCCGTATTAACAATAATGCGAGAATAGCTCGTTTAACCACCCAACCAAACCCACCGAGCACGCAATAGAACAATTAGTAATAATCATACAGCGCATTTTTTAAAACGTTTTTGATGTTTTTAGTAATTTTTCTACATTTTAAGACTTTTTTTGCACATTTGTAGACAATAATAGCAATTTTTAGACTTTTTTCTAGTCATTTTTAGACTTTTTGGACTTTTTGGACGTTTTTAGGCTTTTCAGACATCTTTAGATCTTTCTAGACATTTTCACACGCTTTTGAACATTTGTAGAGTGTTATATATGTAAACGCCCATATTAACAATAATGAGAGAATAGCTCGTTTAACCACCCAACCAAACCCACCGAGCACGCAATAGAACAATTAGTAATAATCATACAGCGCATTTTTTAAAACGTTTTTGATGTTTTTAGTAATTTTTCTACATTTTAAGACTTTTTTTGCACATTTGTAGACAATAATAGCAATTTTTAGACTTTTTTCTAGTCATTTTTAGACTTTCTGGACTCTTTAGATGTTTTTAGACTTTTTAGACATTTTTAGATCTGTCTAGACATTTTCAGGCATTTTTGAACATTTGTAGAAAGTTATATATGTAAACGTCCGTATTAACAATAATGAGAGAATAGCTCGTTTAACCACCCAAGCAAACCCACCGTGCACGCAATACAACAATTAGTAATAATCATACAGCGCATTTTTTAAAACATTTTTGGTATTCTTAGCCATTTCTAGACATTTTTAGTAATTTCTCTACATTTTAAGACTTTTCTTGCACATTTGTAGGCAATAATAACAATTTGTAGACTTTTCTAGATATTTTTAAACAGTTTTATACCTTTCTAGACATTTTTAGACATTTTTAGATCTTTTTAGACCTTTCTAGACATTTTTCAACGTTTTTGCAGCATTTACAGACATTTTAAGGCAGTTTTAGCCTTTTTTTCGAAACGCAAATAAAACATTGTTGTAGTTCCAATAATAAGAATTCAAATTGCAAAAAATAGATTGGAGTGATCGGGACTCGGACCAGAATACATCTATTACCGGTTGATAGTGGAATATAGCGATATATAGTAATAAAAACTACAAATTTTGAAATTTGGTATCATAAGAAAGTCCCTAGAAAAGCGCAGTTTCCGTTTGCAGTGACATATTCAAAAAAATTAAGTTCATTACATATTCAGATTTTGTCTCATATTAAACGCCATAAAATGAGAATTTCATATCTCATATTATGAAGAAGATATAGGAACTTTTGCATTAAAAGTTGCCTATAACAATACAACAATTTCAAAGTTTTAAAATTTATACACAAACCTACGCAAATAATTCGCATTTATATAGCGAAGCGACAAGACGTTTCGTTCAAGATGGCACGGATATAATATACAATTGAATTTATCGACAAATTGTCTACTTAGAAGACCAAGTGCATGATTTGTAAATAAAAAATGTGACAGAAGTGAAGCTGCACCAGATTCACATATGTAAATAGTACACAGAAACCGGGTTGGTATGTAATATGAATCCGTGCACACTTTTACCACGCTGCATGGTGGGAATACACCGCGTGGTCTTTTTTATACACAGGTTGCAGCGGCGAGCAGCAAACAAGTCGAAAATAGAACACAGACCGCGCAGAACAAAATCCGTCCGAAGCTAGTTTTCCGCGTCCGCAAATTTGTGCGGTTCGGTGGCATTTCGGCCGGCTGCGAACGTAAAGTCTACTCCCGATCATTGGCAATTGGTTGTTATCACGTAATAATGGCCTACAGTTGGGATAACCGCATTAACTTCGTCATTAATCATCTGTACGGTGAGTTTAGATCATATCCGCCTACATCTCAATTTGTGAAAAATGTTGTATGTGTTTGCGATTAAACATATGTAAATAATATATTTTTTAATGTAATACTTTTGGAAGTTTCCATATAAATTTGCGTTGTTGGGCGTGGCTAATATGTTATAGAAAAGACGAACCCTAATTAATTTTAGTAAACGGATTCGTGAATTAATTATTACATGGATACGCCTATAAAATTGCACTACAGAACAAATCAAAAATAAATTAGTGAATCAGAAAACCAAATGTAATAAAAATTAGTTTGGTATTGTAACTCTGATCAAAGAATTCCTTACGATAAACGAGAACCGGGTCACATTTCGCGCAGTAGGGAGGATAGCGCCGCCATTTTGATGATATTTTGTTAGATATCCGGTTTACAACCCAGAAACTAAACGTCAAGCCGTAACTGACAAGTAGGCAAGGTTATGAGGGTCCTCAAAAAAAAAAATTAATTCTACTTCAAAGACACTTATGTAGACTACCACACACCCTGTAAAAGTGAAGTGTTTTTGATTACTATGCCTAAAAAATATTTGTTTTCTCTTTGGTAATTTGGAAAAGTATTCTTAAATAATACCCCTACAAATCCCAATTCAAAATATGCAAGCAGTTTACTTGGAATTCCCGAAAATTTCCGTCTTATATCAAATTATGACGTGTAAACAGGGAGAGGAACCGAAATGAAATAAGTGTTCCGGTTCCGATTCCGGTTCCGCTTACTTCTTTTAGGTTTCAGTTCCAGTCCCTGCCTGAAAACAACATCATCAGCGAACTTTGACAACCTATATCAAATTATGAACAAATTATGACGTGAAAACAGAGAGTGGAACCGAACTGAAATAAGTGTTCTGGTTCGGTCCGGTTCCAGCCAACAATTTTTATCCCGATTCCGGTTCCCGTCAACAACTTTTATTTCTGTTCGGTTTCGGAACCAGTCGGGAACTATTATTTTAGCTCCGATTCCGGTTCCACTTACTTCTTTTCTGTTTCAGTTCCAGACCCTGCCTCAAAACAACACCATGACTAAACTTTGACAGTATCTCTTTGACTCATTTGATGTGCTTTCCAAAATGGTACACTTATTAAATTATTCCTTTGATGACGAGAGAAATAGAGGTACAAATATTTTTTTTTGAGGACCACCATGACCTAGTCTACCCCTGTATATTGACTTGAATACGTCTATAATATTGAAATATAGGAAGGTGTATCAAAGGTGTAACAAAATCAAGGAAACACCAGTCGACGCCCCGGTGCGTTGCATCTACCAGTTGCACGGCTCTATCCTAACCCTAACAAGCTCTTAATCCTGATGTATGTCTACAAGAAAATGATCCACAACTATTAAAAGTATAACAAAAAAAATCTCTCTATTTCTGTTAGCCATGACCAACAACGTAAATTCATGTCAGTAACTTTACATTTTTCATTCTGACGGGTAACACTCAATGAAAATGATAAAATATCACGTGTATTATGTGAATATAAATTTCGGATCAACTCGAGCATTTCAGCGAATATATTTTCCTACTTTTTGTTGCCAATTTATTACGTTTTTCATGTCCAATTTGCTCTGCCAACGGGCTAAATCATTGTGGCGATTATCATTATATAGCAACACCACTGGACATCAATGTGTCACTTTCTTCTACAAATTAAAGTAAATATAGCGCTGTTCATTCATATTCTAGATAATTCTACCAACACTCACGTCACAACATTGTTGAAGACTTTGCTTTGACCGCTACAATATTTTTGAGTTACAACACCCACGAGAGCAATCCAGAAAGAAAGTTTACAGATTTAGTTTTAATAATGTGGTTACTATTACAAGAAAATAGTTATACAAAATAAATAAACACATCTATTTTTTACATATTTTCAGTAAAATTGAATCTTTTATGACGCCGGTTCCGGTGTGAAATAAACCAGTGTAAGGTACACAAAAATTATTCTCATATTAGTAGCAGTGAATCAATTTTGATGAAAAAAAAAGCTAAAAAATCATTGATAGGATTCTTTACCAATTGTCTACATTTTTCGACTAAATGTAATTAATTACCTTCCCAACAATGAACCTGTTAACTTACTTTCTGGATTACACTCGTACAACTAGTTGAAAATAACTACAACTTTTATATTTAGGTTCTTGCTAAGTTCCCAATACTTTGTGTTGTAGATATAGACAACAATGGCTACCTAGACGAACGCGACTTCTCCTGTCTGGCATTACGTGCAACAATCATAGAAGGAAAAGGAGAATTTAGCTTCTCGCGTCTACAAGAGTACCAACACATCATGCTCAGCCTGTGGGAAGAATTTGCTGAACTAGTAGACTTTAATAAGGTAACTGAAATTACCAGGGAATAATCCACACCTGTACCGATCAAATACTACTACTATCACTATCAATTTTGTTGGTATAGGACGGAAAAATTACGACTGAAGAGTTCAAACAAGCAGTACAGCAGTGTTGTGTAGGCCGACGATACGAGGACTTCCCACAGGCCATGAAAATGTTCATTGATACTAACTTCAAGATGGTGGACCTTAACGACGACGGCGTTATCGCCGCCGACGAATTCCGCTTTGCATGTATCACGAAATTTGCAATTGATGATATTGAAATTGTAGACGACGCATTCAACAATCTGCTGAGTGTGAGTGTACCTAATTGACTACTGTATTACTAGTAAATTTGCTCAGTTTATCCAATGAATTATGATCGGTGTGTTTAAGGATGATGATCGGCGACGAGGAGGAATCACGTTGTCGAGATATCAGGAGCTCTACGCACAGTATTTGGGAAACCCGGATGAATCCTGTTCAGCTGTTTACCTATTTGGTCCCTTAGCTGAATACTACAGAAATGCAGAGTGACTGAGTGTGATGCTTTCTTAATTACTAATTCTGTTATTTTTAGATGTAAGTTAAACATTATTTATTATAGGAATATACACGTACATTGGCTGGCTGGAAAAGTGCCAATGTGTTTTTCAAATAAAATGTTTCTTGTAAAGTTGACAATTGACGTAAGTTCTGCGTGGTATTCCACAAATATTCAAAGATTCAAGTATTCGATTCCCTACTACTCTATCTAATTGTAAGCTAAAGCAGAGTAGTTGCGAATCTGTTTTTAAGTTCATATTCAGTTGGTGATTGATAACACGACACGCAACGTGATGATGGTAAAGCAGGAAGCTTCAACCCGCGGCCCGTCTTAGACTAAATTGAATATAATACAACAAAGGCAACAGTAGATTACTTTTTAAAACTTTCATGGTGTGTTTCAGAGCATTTAGGATCAAATTGAAATTGTTTATTTAGGTTCTTTTTTGAAAAATCCATATTGAGAGCTTTTATTCAAATTTTGAGGTTGAAATTGTTATTAAAACCAGCCAAGTAGAGTAAACTAAAGTAGTTACAGTTTTGCGCGAATATCTTTTAAAGGGTTCAAGCTACACTAAATTTCTTTACACCACCTCAACTGTGAGAAAATTGCCAATCCGATAGAATATTACAATCAGCACGAGGTATTATAACCTAGAAGTTACAGTTTTTCCTAAGTACCTCCTAAATATTTCAAGGTATACAAAATCCTCTATTTTATATCAAATTATGACGTGAAAACATGGAATGGAACCGAATTGAAGTAATTGTTCCGGTCCGCTTCTACCAACAACTTTTATTTCAATTCCGGTTCCAGTCAACAACTTTTATTTCAGTTCCAGTCCCTGTCTGATAACAACATCATGCGGAAATTTTGACAGTACCTCCTTGGCTCATTTGATGTGCTTACTAAATTATTCCTTTGACGACGAGAGAAATAGAGGAAAATTGATACTGAGATACAAATATATTTTTTGAGGACCACCATGACCTAGCCTAACTCTGTATATTGACGTGAACACGTCTATAAATTTCTTTACACCACTGCAATCGTGAGCAAATTTCGTATCCTCTGATATATCACAATCAGCGGTACCATCATAACCTAGAAGTTACAGGTTTTCCCGAATATCTCCCTAAACCTTTCAAGATTTACAAAATCTTTTACACCATTGCAATCATGAGAAAATTCTCTATCCGATGACATATCACAATCAGCGCTAGTGATCATAATCTAGATGTTACAGTTTTTCGCGAATATCAACTAAATCGTTCCAGCTACACAAAATTTCTGTACACCACTGTAATTGTGAGGAAATTCCACATCCGATGATATATAACAATCAACGCTGGGTATGATAACCTAGAAGTTACAGTTTTTCCCTAATATCTCTTGAACCGTTCAAGCTACATGAAATTTCTTTACTCCACTGTAATCGACAGCAAATTCCCTATCCGATGATACATACCAATCAACGCTAGGTATCATAACCTAGAAGTTACAGTTTTTCCCAAATATCTCCTGAACCATTCAAGCTACACGAAATTTCAATACACCACTGTTATCATGAGCAAATTCTCTATCTGATGACATATTGCAATCTGTGCTGTCTACTATAACACAGAAGTTACAATTTTACCGTGTAAATAGGTTAGGGTGATACAAAAATTATTTTGAAAGTTTTACATAGCTATATTCCCAAAACTATTACCGATAAATAACCCCAGCTTTCCTAGCTTTATTTGTTTCAGCACCTCGAAAAACTGCGCATAAATTAAAAACCCCTCTCACCCCGCTTGCCTCTATACGTCTACAGATAAATATTGTCTAGACACACCGAAAAATCATTTGACATAAACGGAATGCGGCACGGCTAATGAAAACTCTTCAAGCTAATATAGCAATTACCGTTTAATGCGAACCGCTAATGAACACAAAAGAAATCGACAAGGTTAAACGCAACGCGCAAACAATTAAGAAGGTGACGAATTTCAGAGTGCGACGTCACAATGCATACTTGTAGAAAGTCACATGACATGCCAGCAAGAACTGCAGCCAACTGCAAACGCACTGCAATGAACTAGCGCTAATCAATGACAGTCACGTGAGCCGAAGACACAATTGTGTGCCATTGTGCTTATCAGCACTTTCGGTGTTGTAAGAGAGCACGCTCCGCAGAAAGATTCGCGATGCCCACGGCCGCTCCCCGCCGCCGCCGCGCGCTTCCACAAGCCGCGAGTCCGCTCACTCGCGCTGTCTGCCTAGGGTCTCGTCCAGCTCGTCTAAACCGAGAGTCGTGGCAATGGAAAACACTCACTTTCTCCAATATAATATAAAGACGTCTTGGTCGCGCCAGTGCACACACGCGCCGCACCGCCGCCGCGCAACTCGATATTTGAATAATAGCGTGTTGAAAGACCGCGCTCTCGCGTCGTATCCGCGCGCTTGTGCTTCGGCATGCTTTTGTGTTCATCAGCCCACTGTGTCACCGATTGAATATTGCCAGGACACTTTTCCTCACAATCAGCGACGACTTCTTTCAAACAGTAATGGATTTCCTATTACGGTAAGCGCTGCAGAACGAGTGGAAAAGAAACCGTGAATTGTGGTTACTCCATTACAATCGATGAAGTAATTTGTGAAATTCGACTTGGAAACGGGTAAAAACGAAAGGCGCGGAATTTCTCTTTTTGTCATTGCGAGCTGCCGAGAGGAAAGTGTACATAACAGTACTCAGAAAGATGACAAACAGCATTAACATAATACAAATCACCGCAATCAACACGAATTCTTTAGTTGCGACTCACGCCTTACTTGACCGCAATTTTGAAGCAGTTGACACCTCGGATTCGGCGCTAAATGAATAAATTCGCGCAGTGAAATTCCTTTCTTCGTCGTGTCATATGATGAGCACAGTAGAAAAAGAAATGGAGGCATCCAAACAAGTTTCACATGACGTCAAGACTGTATGTGCGTGTAGCTGACCGTCTTTTCGCAACTCTAACTTGCTTCCCGCACGTCTGCCGGAGTTTTAAGTAAATTGCGCGTTTCTTTTCGCCGAGGCAGAGCCACGCGGTGCAATCGAAAGTAACAGGCGCGAAGAAAGCATCGCATCTACGAGCGTGCGCTGTTTGAAGAAACTTCCATCTTCAACGAGTTCGAGGACTGTAAATTTCAAAATCGTCATGCATGTAGCCAAATGTTTGTTGACTTGTTTTACTTTCTTTTTAATAGTGGATGTTAATTCGGCGCGCCTTTACGAACGATTGCAGTTATTGGACAAATTGCAGTTAGTTTTTCGAATTACTTTAACAACTACCGGCATTCACCGAACGTGTACGGATAGTGAGTTAGAGCTGTGCAATGATGAGTTTAAAATTCCATATTTAAGGCGAGTGTAAAATTGGCCCCGAATTACTACCTTTCATAGAGGAAGCCTTTTAAAGTCTCGTTTTTATGACGATTTTACAAGTCACTTTTGTGGCTTCTTATAACAAGTTTAAAGTCATAATTATCAAGTAAAACGGTCAAAATGATTTTTAAAATCCTTGTAAAACTGGCCGTAAGTATCGAATTCTTTGAAAGTGCAGGGATAGTATGTTAGGGCTGTGCAATGAAAATATGAACAGTTTAAAGTCACTTTCATTAATAAGTAAGATGGTTGAAATCGGATTTTAAAAATCTTTATAAAACCGGCCGTAAGCATCAAATTCAATGGTGAAAATCACTTTAAAGTGACTTTAAAATTGTTATAAGAAAAATCGTTAAGGAACGTTATTTTTTAAAATGCACTTTTTGAAAATTCAAAATTTAGTAAAAAGCTGATACTTGTAACCTATGTATCTCAATTTTTTTTTAATTTTGACATATATGTAATTGAAATTTTGAATTTTTTTAAATTAAAGAGATAATTTGTTTGGTAGTTGTATTAAAATGGCAATAATCGAAGAAGAGAAATGGAGATGTCTAGTTCCAAAATGAGACTTCACTGTTAAGTTGGATAACCGAATGTAAACTATTTTGATTTCTAACAAGCCTTTCTATATCCACTTTTCTATTAGGTTAGGTTATGTTGATTCAATTGAGAGAATGAAAAAGTGCAATTCACAATTTGTAGTGGATGAAATTATCATTTAGATCTATCATTTTTGGAACTAGACATCTCCACTTTTCTCCAGTCAATTTGAAATTAAAGTTGAGCATTAAATTTTAAAAAATTGAATATAATTGACAATTGCGAGTATAATCGTTATCGCGGATTTTCAAATCATCTTACGAGCACTTTTAACCATTAAATTTGATGCTTAAAATAATTTTTTAAATGCTTTTGAAAACAGTAGTAAATTCCACGACTAAAGTGACGTTAAAATCAAAACAAAACCCTGGAACTTATAAACAATGGCCTATAGAGTGTATCCAGTTACATTAATGGCCCTTCTTATAACGATTGTAACATCAACCAATTCAACCGTTTAATTTGATACCTAAAATGACTTTTAAAATCCTTATAAAACCAGACATGCTTATGGTTAATTCAATTGTTAATTGTTTTTTTTTAAATTCGACATACAGTAGACTCTCGTACAAAAATATGAATTTTTCTGAAAAAACTTTAAAATAAAAAACTATAAAGTATAAAGAAATTGTATACAGGCCAACGAATAGGACCAACTTCAAGTTCCGGAATTTTTCACATTGGAAATAATTTTAAAGTGACTTAAAAATCGGTTAAACCGGATTTTAAAAACATTCTAGCTTCATACCAAAATTTCTTGAAGTTCACTGCATCGAATACTGAAAACTGTTTTCCAATATCTCTCATAGTTTTACACAAAACTCTGTGAGAGAAGATGAAATAGAAGTTCACACCAACGACAAAAGATATCGGTAAACAATTCACAACATTCATTTCAACAAGGTCTGGTGTAGTTAAATATTCAACCTCCTATAACTAAACTAAATTATAAGAATAGTTTTTCTTGTCGTTGCCTTCTTACTACCCGAAATAAAAATTTACTGAAATTTAGTCAGAAGAACCAGATCTTTGAAAGGATTATCTATATAGGTACGTAAAAAATTATTGCTAAATCGAATAGGGCCACATTTACACCCGCCACTCTGACAAACAGTAGTTATATCTATACCAATCTAAAGAGGTGAGGGACATGATAGCTGAACTAATCGTTGTAGAGTCACAGTATGCAATTTTCTTGCGAAAATTACAAGCTACTTGAGGATTCTGAAGAAAATCCTTCAGTGGGTAATAAACTGTCCAGTTTGGCTAATAATACATGCACAACTCGCAACTGGCAATTCACGATTCCTCAAGCACGAACATGCTAATAACCCAATCTACAATGCTTGTTTACAAAGAAGCGGGTTGCTTAGATCTTCTTGTTATTGTCTACTTCAATTATACGTCAGTATTCTCGAAAACAAATTTCATTTACAAAAAACAATTGCAATTGGAGCGAAATAGGATTGAGTCATTAGCGATGTGCGCGTTTTATGCCTACTAAATTTATAATTGAAATATAAATTGAAATAATATAATTAGCTTAGCCTTAAATACGTCTTATAGACGTCATGTGTTACACTTGTAAGGTGCAATACAACTATGACTTAATTTTTTACAATTGTAGTTGTTACAGATTTTTCTAACTACGCGGTTCAATTGAATTGTACTTGATTCTTTAATATCCTTAACATAAACCTTTATGAAAAAAAAACCTTGCTTGACGATATTTTGTAAAGACCCCACCAACAAAAACTTTCATTACTTTTCTTTTACAGACTGTGAGTTGTATTTCAATAAGTACTAATTAATTATATTAATGGATATTCACTTTTTTAGAATAGAAAACAATTTCTTATAAGTTTTACTTAATTAGTCATTGAATTCACAGTAATAAAACTTAAGTTATTGATAACAATGATGTCATACACACATACATATTCCTAATATCAAAACAACAAAGGTTTATTGTCATATATTAATAAACTGTACTTTTAGATATTTCTGCCTGAGCAATATAAGAAATAAATGAATTAGTTAATAAATTTCCTATGAAAGATGTCAAGACTAATCTTTCGCATATACAATTTAGTAAAGCGTAAAAAAGACAAAACGTGAGTTTACCTTACCCGCGCTTAAATTAAATAATATTCGCGCTACAGCATGCTAAAGCCATGTGCGCTTCTCCCACGACAAAAGGAAACAAAGTGTTAGAGGTGCAATGAAAAAACGTCATTTCGTACCTGCTGAACCACTGCATGACTGCATAAAACAGCGTAAAATTGTACTCTACTCAATTGAAAACCAGTGATATAATCGTTCAATAAAGCACAGTTGGAAATGAAAGTGTAGGTACAACGTTCGCGTCATTATTCGCCAACGTTGTTGTCGAGATCGTAGATTTTTGTCCTCCATATGATGCACTTTGTTTATGCAATTTCGCAACGATGAAAGACGCGCGCGCGAACCTTTTGCTTGCCAAGGACCAGAACCAGAATTACAAGTCAATGATGTGTAAAGTCCTCCGATCTATTATCTATTATTCTCGCACATTGTCGCATCTTGTAACAGCTGGCTGTACCGCAATGCAAATTGCCTCTCTTACCTACTCGTTTATTAGTATTATTAGTACACAGTGAAATGCAGCACTACCAGAAACGACTTCAAATGTCATTTGCTTCACTGCTTTACTAATGTCTGCTTATTCGCGCAATCATGTTTACGTTAATCAAGGCCTACATTGACGCGGATTGATTAAGCCCGCGTAACAGCTCCGGTTGCAGAATTTGTGCAGTTAATGTTGCGTGAAGTGTTTTAAATTAGGTCATATGCGAAGTAGTTAAAAGATGACATGTGCGTTACGTCACGGTCATTCATAAATGAATACAATACGTTTTCTTAAGTTATTACATGCGAGTGTATGTTATTATTGTGTTGTGGTATTTATTACCTTCATTGATCTGTTAGTAGTTGAAGAGGTCAAGCTCGGTCAATATATAGTTGAATCGAGTTGCCATGACATCGAAGGGGAGACAAAATGTCATAACATTTCAACACACTTTGATCATTGAAATTTTGCGTGAGTTTTAATATCTCATATGATTTAATAATGACGATGCTTAATATGATGTTGATCAAAGATTCATTGAATTTTGATAAAGATACATAAAAGTTGAATCTTATATATGTCAAACTATCAATACTATAGTATATAAAAAACAGGACCAACACATTTTTTAATATGTGCTAATATTAAAAACTAATTAAGGTGTTGGCCAATTCCAATATATTTTCTAGACCTGCTAACAACAACAACAATACCAGACAACACCTTTCTTAATTTCTTAACCACGTTTCCAAAACTACAGTTCCTCAAGCTCATTATTTTAATTCGTTCTTGTGGCGACAGGTAATATAATATTGATCAAATATGAACAAAATTGAGATACATAAAAATACAATCTTTTATGTGTACCAATGCCCGATTATATAATTAATCATCGCCATACTAAACAACATTAAAGAAACAGAGGAATAATATAATATTTTAATAAGGGTGCCAACAACTTTACTAATCATCATCATCATCATCATCATCATAGGGTAGAGTAATATTAGCTATCAACACCTTTTTCATATCGTTTAATAATACTCTTTGGTGTGACGGTGCTCAATATGACATTGACCAAATATGAATAGAATTTTGAGATACATATATCATCATCGAAAAAAGCAATATTATAACATTTGAGAAAGGGGTGTCAACACGTATTTTAATATTGGTGTTTCTTGTGATGATATTTAATGTGACATTGATGAAATACGAGTAGAATATGAAGATATATGAAAATACAATCTTCTATGTGTACCATTACTTGATTTTTCATTTGGCGATGTTTAATATAACATTGATCAAATATGAATGGAATTTTGAGATACATGAATATTCAATCTTGTATATTTAATCTTTTTTAGTTTAAGATAGAGTAAAGTAGGGGAACGTAGGACGCCTTTTGAAAAATATTCGTCACTACTTTGTTTTCTAAAAATTCTAATTTTTTTTAATAACTAGTTTAACCATATAACTACATTATATAACATTTTCAGATTTTTTACTAAACAATAAATCAAAAAATAATGGAATTTTCCATGTTTTTTTTATTCCAATTACCCCCTGGTTTGGGGAACTTGCGACGCGTAGTAGGATTATTGGACCACTTAACTAAATCAGTCTATTTTCAAAGAAATCAATGAAATTGATATAGATGAGGGATGTAGATTTTGAAACAATGTGATGTATTTCGTTTTTTTAGCGGATCGTACCAGAACGATCACTACAGGTCAAAACAATAATAATAAAACAAATAAAAAAACGAAAAATAATAAATAAATAATAAAAAAAAATGAAAAAAAAAGAAAAATGAAAAAAAAATCTGTAGTGATCGTCCTGCTACGATCCGCTAAAAATTTTGTAAAACCTGAAGATGACCCGGAACTAAGGATCGAAACCGGTTGTTTTTTTCAATAAAAAAAATTTTGGAACAGGACATTTTCCTT
The DNA here is from genome assembly GCA_025400035.1 of Tetradonia laticeps. Classification (NCBI taxonomy): domain Eukaryota; kingdom Metazoa; phylum Arthropoda; class Insecta; order Coleoptera; family Staphylinidae; genus Tetradonia; species Tetradonia laticeps. Next base: position 21,003 of record JAODVP010042114.1, read on the forward strand.
CGATATACAAAATAAGCGTTGTTGAATAATAAGACATCTCGAAAAATAGACTTGCAGTCACGCGCAGCAGAGAACCTTGAAGTACAGTTAATCTTGCTGCTAGTCTACTAAAACATATTGCTCGCACAGCCGTTCAGCGCTCAGTGGTCCAAACACCCCGAATACGAATCGTAGAACCTACAACTCACACCTCATGAAAGGAACAGATAACATGCTTAAATTCTCTTGACAATAATTATTGAGGTTCTGGAACGCACGCATCATTTTTATTTATTGTCTAGCTATCACAATAATGATCCAAATTTGCTCAAATTTCGTGTGCGGGCATAAAATACCGTACTGCACTTCTATGATTTTTTTCAAATCAATCAGGTACAGGAAACGAAAGATATAGCCACTGTCCCACGTTCCCCCTTCTTACTCTACATGAAAATACAATCTTCTATATGCATCAAGACCTGTTTTATATATTTCATCAACGTCATACTAAATATCATTATAATACAATATATCAAGGAGGAAGCAATACTTTTTTCAATGTTTTAATATGTATTGTTATTTCTTTTGACGATGTTTAATATGATATTGATCGAATATGAATGAAATTTTGAGATACAAAAGAGCAATGTTATAACATAGCAAAAAAGACGCTAATACATATTTTAATATGTTTTGATATTGTTCTGTCCTGTGGCGATGTTGAACAAGATTCGATCAAATTTGTTGCTTCGACATTAGCAACATGAATGAATGACGTCATTATTATCAACAACTCAAGTTTTATTACTGTTTATAGACGTGAATTCAATGACTAATTAAGTAAAACTTATAAGAAGTAGTTTTCTATTTTAAAAAAGTGAATATCCATTAATAGTAATTAATTAGTGCTTATTCAAATACAACTCACACTCTATAAAAAAAGTAATGAAAGTTTTACCAAGGTTTTCAAAGCACAATTTTTTTGTAGACATGTTTGTATGCTGGAGAAATACTATATTAAATAATAATTCGATTGATCCGCATGGTATTTTTTCAAATATTTGAAATATTTTAAAATATGTTCAACAATAGCATTTTTGAGTTTTATAGTCACATGTGTTAAAACATAATAGAAAAGGAGTTGGGTTTTGACACACATGTTATAACAGTAAAGTGAAACACAATAAGATAAAGATGATGGAGATAAAAAACATATATGCTGTATTTTCATGTGTCAAAATCCAACACATCTACGTTGAATATAACATCTATATTTAATATAATTAAACATGTTGTTTTGAATGAGGTAAATTCCTACTAATGAGTGTAATTACGATTTGTTGTGCTCATGTGAGGAGGAAGAGGAGATAAAAACAAGTTTTGGGTTGCACTCATTAGTAGCACATTTAGGTGCAGCAAGTATCTCAACAACAGCACTAATATAGAAACTCCCGATGCAAAGTAATCAGTAAACAATTTCGTTCGTTATTAATAACACCGACGTAAACACGCCAACGGTGGCGTGGCCTTTAACGTCAAGAAAGCATCAAGAAGTAATAAATCGTGCGACGCTTGCGACACTTTCTATTTTGTTATTGCCATATGGATTCTCACATCCAGTAGCTTCACTAGCGAAGACTTAATTGTCCAAAATTTCAAGGTTACCCAAAACCATCTACTTATTCCTGACTCCATAATTTCCTTAACCAACTTAACCAACTTATCCAAGCATAAGAGAAAAGCTAAGACACGGGTTATTGTTGCCATTATCTAATTCATCAAATTTCCATGATGCGAATTGCCGACGTATTCGTAATCTTCGTATGCGTAACCTTTTCGCATTCAGCGCGCGCTGGTGCTTTCACTCTCGCTTTCTATACAAATAAATTCCAATTGACACATATTCACGAGTAGTACCTACGTGAACAATGTGACTAGCAGTGGAACGAGCCGCGAGAAATCCGAAAGAAAAACATCTGATTGTGAGTGGGACGGAAACGGACGAGACACGACCTATTTTTTATTATACTCTCAATCGAAGGTATTTTCCATATAACCCAAAATATCTTTGACCCAGACGCCTCACCCGCGTCCACTTGGATGATCATCGAATGTGGAATGTAACGCTCATTGATGTACAACTTAGTTACCTAGCTCACTCGAAACCAGTTAATCTGATCGACGTGATGTGGTTGAAACAAAAGTTAACAAGTCTCATAATTAATTTATGATTGTCCGCTTTGTGCCGACAGTCGCTCATGACGAGGATGTTTGTGACACCTGCGCTAGGGAATTTCGACTGTTGTCATCGCCGATGTTTGCAATGGCGTAATTATGTTTGGTGTAAACGCCTTCCCGGATCTTTTCAATTTAAATAATTTATTTCAAGGATTCGCGCACATCTCAGATTCATAACCTTCCTGTTGTAGCCTGAATCTGTAACCTGAATCGGTGAGTCAGTGTGTAGTAAATCAAGCTCAGAAATGGAACGAAAACAAGTTTTTTGGATATTTTCCTTCGTATTTTGATGTTAGGCTAGGTCAGTCAGGTTAAGCTTAGCATGAATAATTTACTTCATTCTATTATGCGTTGTGAATCTAGCGTGGGTTTTTCTTTTGTAGTTATGCTATAGACGGATGTAACACTGTTATAAGTTGCAAATTATTCCCGGATCTATATCTATGTTTAAATATGAATAATAATGATTTTGTTAATTTCATCTTCAATTGACTACTCATTACGTTTTGCTCAATGAAGTAATGAAAATAATTAAATTCATGATGAATACCTATCATAGTGTATTCAATATTTCTTCATTTCTTCATTCAAGAATTCGTTATGAAATCTATATACAGGGTGTTTAGAAATTTTGCTTGAGAATAATCGAAAAATTGTCTGTGCCCGATTTAAGAAATTTTACTTAAGGAGGTAATAAAGTGAACAAAGTCAACAATTGAACACGTAAAAATTGAAAAATATAAAACAAATTCAATATGAAACATTATATTAAGGTTGAAAGAATTTTTGGAGGTAATATTTTTTTAAATAAAGTTTTGAATTGTCTTAGAATTGTCGCCCACCATTTACAATACTAAATCGGTGTAGAAGTTCAATCATGTTTCACATTTGTAACATTATAATTAATGAAATTTCATATTCCATTGTTAACTGGGTTCAAATTTTATTAATCTGTGGTAGCTCAAAGTTTAGTTAGGGGGTTATACCCTAAATAAAGAGGTCTGCGGTTCGATTCCCAGCTACAGGATATCTTTTCATTAATAATTTGAACCCATTGGAGTATGAAATTTCATTTATCATAATGTTACAAATATGAAACGCGATTGAACTTCTACACCGATTTAGTATAGTAAATGTTAGGCGACAATTCTAAGACAATTCAAAACCATGGATTGCCATTTATAACGCGACGGCTTCTTAACAAGCAAGAAACGCTATATTTTATACAAAAAACGAGAACTTTTCATTAATTTACTACGAAAAAATTGTATCTTATGTGATATTTATACATAATATAATATTCTACAAATTTCAAAGATTCTCATCTGTCACTCATCTGTCACATCTGACCGTATAATCGGAGCACCGTGTTATGAATAATCTAGCTTCCCACTACGAGAATCTAGAACTAACGAATTATCCAATAAAGAAATAAACGATTCATGTAAAAAGCGAAAAAATAATAGAATGAAAATCTGTATTCATATGAACAATAATGATTTAGTAATGTTCAAAATCATCAAATGACCTACTCATTAGGCATCGGAAAACTACGAGTCCTTTAGTGCCGAAAGTAACACACACGACAAAATTCAATAAACTGTTAACTTTCGCCCAAAACCGGATGTGATAATTATTGAATCGATTTATTGTACATTTAATATAATTTACTGCGTGAGGTGTGCCCTCGCTCTAGTTACAACTTTCGTCGAAATCTACTTACAAATTAGCGCGCCATGCAGGTATCTAACATGACTTTTGACTAATGAAACCAATGAAACCACCGAAACTCAAAACAAGCCCGAGGTGTTTACTTCACTGGGCTCCGATTCGAAGCCAACAACAATTTCTCCTCTGCTTCCCACCAGCAAATCGTGGAATTTAGTTTGGCCGATAATAAATACGTTGTAGTTATTAATGTTTTGGTCGCGAGCCATTAATGCTAGCGTGATTCGCGTGCGATGCGCGCCGTGTACCACCATCACCGATCTAGTCAAGTATGCTAATTCAGTGCACACAATGGCACTGAGCAATTGAGCATGAATCTACAGTGAGAGAATATTTGTGTAGCCCCAAATTCTACTTTTTGATTTCGAACGACTACCTGACAGTCTCACAACCAGTCTACCACTGATTTAGAGTTGAATGTTGGAGTCGCATACTTGGAATACCGAGTATTAGATATGCACATGCATTAGTTGTTATTACAACACGCAACAATTGAGATGATCCATAGCACGCGCGCGATTCTTTGAACGCCACGCAGAGTGGCGAATACCAACAATTCGTGCGTTTCATACGAAAGTTGTTTGTTGCCATGCTATAAGTGAAAGTAAACGAAGTGTCTTTACCACTTGACATTATGCCATATTTTATATCATATTAAAAACCAGCTATGAATTTCTATTCGCTACTTGCTGCACGTCATTAGTGTTCACAGTCATTCATCGTCTTCGAGCATTATGGAATGCATTCAACGCGAACAACAATGCACACCTGCTACATATAGACATTTTGTAATATGTACGGACTGTCGTTACAATCAAATACCTGGCCTTCTATTCTTTCGAAAGGTCAGCGTAATGGTTTTTTCCTCGTTTAAATTAGCTGATGGTTTTAGGCTAGGATAGACTAGGTTAGGTGTTGAAAGGTTAGGGACTTGAAATCACGAAATTTTGAACATTTTCAAATTATTAGCATATTTCTTACCCCCTCCCCCGTGCGCTATGTTTCAATATCTTTGAAGAATCAAAATAAAATAAAGTAAGATGTTATTCTAGTACAGTCCCTTGGATCACCATCTTATTGGTTATACCTTTAAGATTATACTATGTAGAGGTTAAAGGATAGTCCACAAATGACGTCATATATTTTTGACCCTAGTCTCCCCCTTGCCAAAGGTTCTTGTACTTTTGACCCACTTTCGTTCCCCTATCTAATTTCACAATAATTTTTGAAGATTGAAAGGAAACTTATGTACGATGTCACATTTTTGAAACCTCCTTCGTCCCATTAGTACGTAACGTCATTTAAGGACAGTCCCTTATATCTACCTATCTATCTATCATTATGGCGGCCGGGACATGGCCCGGCAGCACTTGGGTAACCTTAACATTGGGCCCCGTGTACTTACCCACAGAACCTGATCAGGTTTTCAAGTGGGAGTTCCCTTAGTTGCTTCAAATTGGCGCAGCACATATTTAAAAAGTAAATTCTCCTACCTGTGAACGTAGTTTACATACATGCAGCTGGGACAGGTTGATTCTTTTGGTGAGCACCTGGGTCTGCAGTTGTTGGACCTGGTGCAATTGAGGTATTGGCTCCAGGCGGTGGGTTGAGGGTAGTAGATAGTTTGTCTTAAGTGTTTGTAGCTCCTATGGTTGTCTCCAGCCTTTGCTGGTTGATATAGGATCGTCAGGGGCGGGTGAAACAGGGCTAAGCCCTACTCTAAAACATTTGAACTACTTTGAAAAGTGAAATTCATAAATGACTTGCCTTTCATACATAGTTAGTTAGCTGCTTCAGAAATTTTAAGGCCTACTTACAGGTCTATCCTGGCTACGGGCTGGGTTGAAGTGGAGCCACATATTTCCTTGCAGAAGACGGTCCATCTCGACATCCAGTTGATTCTCATCACCTGGTAGGTTGGCCCCCTTCCTGGTTAGGCGGTCGGCATTTTCATTGCCGAAGTCTTCGCAGTGGGCCTTTATCCATTGAATGGATACTATGTTGCGTGCCGATAGGATGGCTTTGATAGTCTCTAGGACAAACTTAGAATTAGTAGTAGCAATGAGTCCCTTACCTATTGAGAATTTTCTGTCGCTAAGGATGTAGATCCTCTTATTGTAGAAGCCATGCCTGCTAACTTCCTTTGGTTGCATTTACTTCTGTGCTTGTTGATACAGGGTCGTAGTAAGGAGTAAGGCGTGGGTGCAACAGGGAAACCCTACTCTAAAACATTTGAGCACTACTTTGAAAAGTGAAATTCATAAATGACTTGTCTTCCCTACATGTTAACTAGCCCTGCTTCAAGAATTCTAAGCTCTACTTACAAGTATATTCTCGATACGGGCTGGGTTGATAGTGGTATTTCCTTGCACAAGACGGAGGTCCATCTCGACATCCAGTTGATTCTCATCAGCTGGGAGGTTGGCCTCTTCCCTGGATAGGCGGTCCGCAGTTTCATTGCCGAACTCTTTGCTGTGGGCCTTTATCCATCGAATAGATACTATGTTGCGTGCCAATAGGATGGCTCTAGGACAAACTTAGAATTAGTAGTACTAACGAATGGCTTGCTTACCTTTCGAGAATTTTCTGTCGCTGCGGATGTAGATCCTCTTATTGTGGAAGCCTTGCTTGCTGAGTTCCTCTAGTCCACGCCCACACCTGCTCCTACATCCAGAGTCGTCTTGATGGCCTTGGCGGTCTCTAGGACAATCTTAGAATTAGTAGTGGCAGCAAATAGTTACCTAT
>JAODVP010042446.1:0-12049 GCA_025400035.1 Tetradonia laticeps
ATTTCAGTTTTTTCGCCGAAAAAGTGGCCAGTGTTACCCCTTGGGAAAATTTTGTTTTATTTTATATTATTTTATTTTACTACAAACAATTTCAACGCGTCTTTAAACCGTAATGCTCATGGCAAGTACTTTGTATGACATAGCACCAACAAGATTTGGATCCGATTATCAGCACCGGCGTCGTAAATCGAGCTAACCAAACCTATGAACCTATTAGTCGCTTCCAATACTCTTCGCTCGATAATGTGTTAATCTCTGAGGCGAAAATCATGTAGAGATTTTTTCGGCACGTTTATCGTTATTGCGGTCGCCGCTCGAAAAATATGCAAATGGGGACAAAAGCATAGGCGGCATTTACATATTGTACTGTAAAAATTAAAATATTCCATACGCACAGGGAGCTTTTCACGTGAATCCGCTAAACCCAAAAATTCGATCACCCACCCCGAACGACTGTGGTCCCACCAAACCATAGAGAAGTTTTGGAAGTAAATTTTAACAGTGTAATTAATATTAATTGGGTTCTAATTATTAATGAAGAGCTATCCTATAGCTGGGTATCAGAGCCGTCGCGTGGTTTGTTGGCGCCCGTGGCAAGCTTCATCAGGCGCGCCCCCTTAGAAACGCAATCAAACTTGCAGGAACTTAATTGGATTACCTTACAAAAATAACTTCCGGAATACAGGTGCTAAAAAGTTACAACAAAAAATTAATTTAAAGGTCGATTCGGACGCTGTCGTGTCGGACAAGTTTGGATATGCCCATATGCAATAACACATCCTCCTCGCTTCACGTTATCACGTGCTGTAGTTGTTCATGTACTACATACTACAATTTGTAGCTAAGTCATTTAAGTTGACATACGGAGTGATAACGCCTCATTTTTTCTAGCAAATTACATTTTGTTCATTTAATGAGATACAATAAGAGGTGACGTTATAGCACTACTAAAAACCAATTTAAATGTTCACTTCTATAACCCTTGATTTCTTAATTGAAATATTTATAACATATTTATACCAAACACTTGCAATATGTGATGAAATGTGATTTAAATCTACTGATGATGAGACAACCCCTCGTTTTTGCTTTTTTTTTGAGAAAACTTTATTGATTGATTGAATATGATAAGTTACGGGGTAATTCCACTGTAACACGTGCAATACACCCTTTAAATATATTTACAGTGGGATAACTCCTCATTTCGTAATTAAAATAACAGTATAACTCTTTAATTACACCACTACAATTTTAGCAGTGATTTATAGGGATAACCCCTCATGTATTCTAAGGGAAACCATTGATGTCTTGATTTAAATAATATTCTTACTCTTACTTAACCGCCATGTTGTGTAAGCGACGACAGTCGATGGTTATCGATGGTAGACAGTATTGCCAACTTAAATGTCGAAATATGTTGTTCTTTAGAAAAAAGAAACTATACTGACTATTCTCCGGAAAATAAGAAAAAAATAAAAGAAAAACAGCAAATACTTCGTTCAGATAACAATAATACTCGCTCATGCAAACAAGGCGTATAACCGAAATTAAACTGCATTCTCCGCACTGCGTTATTTATAGCTGTTACAACTACCTGTAAGACAGCTCCCACAAAATCTAAATTTACTTTAACTTTTAACTACACAAATAAATCGTAAAGAAAATACAAAGTATTTTGGTGCCAATCTAAATCAATTGTTATTTCACAGTGCATTGCTATGAATCAACAATCGAAACAATAGAAATACTAATTTCTCGGTTGGGATCGATTGCATGAATTACGCAACCTTACGACGAGTGAGCTTATAAAAATGTCGAAGTATTGCACGACAAAAATGGTAATAGTTTATGCTCCTACATTTTTTTACCTAATTTAAGGTTAGGAAGAGTACAGTACAAATAGAAATCGTATATTTTCGATTATAACATAATAGTAACATAGGGATTATTTACAAATCGATTGTTAACTATTTTCATAACAACATGTACCATATGATCCTATGCAAAATAGTAACAAGCATTGAATGTTTCAAGAACCTAAACCTCATAGATAGATAATAATATCGTGTGTACCATATGCAGGTGGATACAATTCATTATAATCTTATATATTTGCTTCATAAATTTTATAAATAGTGGAGGCTCCAGTCATATAGCCAATCCTAATTGACTAAAATCAAAAATTGCCTTTCATGACTCAAATTTGGCTTGTAATAATGAATTTTAAATAATGGGCATAAAATATGCACGCGATGATAATTGAGACTGAAATTTCCTAACATTTTAAGCATTGTCGTCTTCTTCAGCCCCTTCATCGACATGACCTTCATCTGCTTCTTCTTGTGTGGCTCCATTTACCTGCTCTACTACTTCGCTTTGCGCCGCTTCTGCTTCGTTAGAATTTTCCAAAGCTTCTGCCTCATTACTCTCTTCGTCTTCTTTAGGCTCGTCTCTTCCGTTTGTAGTTAGCTGGACTTCCGCGCTGGACGTTACTGCTGACGGCGCGTCATCTGGAGCCAGTTTCAGGAACTTTTCAAGCTCATCTATTTCATTTGACATGTCGAATTGGTCATAATCCTTTGAGGTAACAAACATAATTACAGTGAATTTACAATTTTATAAATTATGAAATAATATATTTACCCCACAATATGTGGAATCATTAAATATCTGTGGTGGAAGTGGGTATCTAGGATTTGCGTCGCTGATCGTCGCACCCAATGATGTGGAGTTGTTCTGCATGAAATCCTTGTCCGCTTCATTACCGGGCTCAGCAATGTCCACCAAGTCGTATTTGAAGTTGCGAGAGTCAAGTATCATTAGCACTCGTTGCTGCCTCTTTTTGACCTATGGAGCCGGGCGGAAGGAACATTAATTGCGGTCGCTTCAAAGTAGCTATTTGTACTACGTTGCTATGTTGCTACGTTGCTATGCTATTTCACTTACCTCCTTATTCCCAGATATACCACTAATATACACCTTCACTACCATTTTTAAAGAGGTTCTAGACGTATTTAAGTTTAATTAGTGGAATATTACTTGTATTACCAGTAATACTGTTATTTGACAGCGAATTCCCAGCTAGCAGAGCAAGTTAAGAACGAGTTACGGGAGGTTCGGGTCGGACGGGCGTCGTTCGGGCAGGATCGTGTAATATCGACACTGAAATTCCAATGTTGTCAGTTTTACCTTAATTTACCTTTAAAAATGGACACATGTGGAAGCGGTTGGTGAAATGTTTCCAAATAAAAGCTTTGCATATGTTTTTCCGCAAGTGAAATTTGAAGCTACATATAATATGCAATATTTATAAGGACTCTTCGGTAGTCACCTGTAGATTATATGCCATACGTGTAAATATGAGTTATTGAAATCTGATGTTTACCTCACTTAGCACTAACTATAATAGTATTTAGCAGACTTACAACTGCCAATGTATGCTTAAAAGTCCTTAAAAATACGGAATATGATTAGAAAATGCACTTTCAAATTTTGCTTATAGGAAAAATATGCAGTACAGTTTTGTTTGGAAACATTCTTTCAGCGGCTTCCAGTTGTGACGTCACGACTATCCCAATTCAATTCTTAAATTATTAGATTACTTGGATTTGTTTAATATACAACAAAAACTTATGTGATATCTTGTATAAACTATATAAAAGTGTATAGTTTATATACTACAAAATAGATATTTATTAATTTCTATATAAGAAAGTATGTGAACGCGGTGCGTTCAAGGTCGTACCGTTTAAAATCAAGAGAAATTTCTGAAATTGTCATCAATTGTCATTTTTATTGGATATTTTTAACATTTTCAACTCCATCTGGAAAGTAAAATAAATAAACAGTATACATTTTCTTAACATACCATACTACTAATAATAAGTTATAGACGTGAAATAGTGTTTAATAAAACATTCGTTGTTTTCCGTGCACGTGTGCGATTAACTTAACCTACATGTACTACATGCAACTGCTGCTCCAGTTTCGAGCGCGATAATGGAGTCAAAATTTGATTTCGTCAACAAATTAAAAAAGTATCAAGTGTTTAAACCAAAGCCCATTATCTTCAATGGCAAGAACGGACCCCCATCCCCCAAAAAAGCAAAGTTTTCGCATGAAAATGGCAATAATAAAGCCAAAAATCTAAGCAAGGCCAAACTGTCCATTCAAGAACAGAAGAAAAAACTTCCAGTGTTCCAGCATAAACTACGCTTATTGGAGCATATACAAAAAGAGGATACCCTTATAATACTAGGTGAAACAGGCAGTGGAAAAACTACACAGATTCCACAATATATTTACTCTGCTAGATTACAAGGTAATAAGAAAATCGCTATCACACAACCTAGGAGAGTGGCTGCAATTAGTGTTGCGATGAGAGTTGCACAAGAAATGGGAACTTCTGTAAGTGATCTTATCCCTATTATATATTCATAAATCTATAACTGATTTTGTTTACATCAAACTCAATAATTGATTACTTTGTTAATGATGAAAAGGTCGGTGAAACTGTTGGTTACACAGTAAGATTTGAAGACACAACATCAAATAAAACTATATTGAAGTACCTAACAGATGGGATGTTATTAAGGGAGGCAATTGCTGATAGATTACTACAAAATTACAATGTTGTGATGTTAGATGAGGCACATGAGAGGACTATTCACACTGATGTTTTGTTTGGGATTGTGAAGGAAGCACAGAGAGTAAGGAAAGAGAGGAGTTTAGCTCCACTTAAGGTATGTATATTTCACTTCCGCGGAATCTTTTATTACAATGTACACAAAAACGAATGTTATGCACTGATGCGACATGTTTTTTAAAGTTAGTAGTGTTGTGAGATTTTCCACCATGCGGTGGAAATACAAATACGGCAAATAGCACGATTATCAAATTTAGGGTTTCTTTGAAACGAGTTCTATACTTTAGTCATGTTTAATGAAATATGCAGTACATACGGTCTTCTTTTACTTGTGTATAAATTATCTGCCGGTTGCTGCAAGACTGAACGGAACTGCACTAATTTAATCATGAAACATTAGAGAAGGGAATTCCGCTTTTATTCTAATAATGACGCGTACCTTCACACAGCTTGGCAATTTCCCCAATAGTATTTTTTCCAAAGTATCAATCGATACCGATACTATGCAAGTATCGAGGTATCGAAAGTATCGAGAACCCATTCCTACTAATTTCATGTGTATGCCTGAGAAATAAGAATTTTTGTGATGTCAGGTTTGCGCAAAATTAATTTTTTTTATCAAACTAAAAACTATCTCTTTGGGAGTACTTCATATGTTCCAAATACTAAAGAAAAGTATGACAGCCGCTTTTTTTCGTTCACTTGAAACTCGTGATTTCTTGCATTTTAAGGTGATATTAATGTCTGCAACAATGGATGTTGATCATTTTTCAAAATATTTCAACAATAGTAAAGCGCTTTACTTAGAAGGAAGGACTTTTCCTGTTGAAGTGTTCTACACGAAGAAACCATATGAAGATTATCAGTCTGCAACTGTAGCTACGTTTTTTAAAATTCATCAGGAAGCTCCGCCAAAGTAAGTTTAGCTTTTGTTTGCAACTGTTAATTTATCAAATGCTAAATTTCATTAATCTTTGATTTTATTGATTTTAGTCATGACGTATTGATATTTTTAACTGGCCAAGAAGAAATCGAAACTGTCGCTCATCAAATTAGAATGCTGGGTAAGGATCCGGAAGTAGAAGGTCCTCCAATTCGAGTATTTTCCTTGTATGCAGCACAAGCAGGAACTGCACAAATGCAAGTTTTTAATTCCACTCCGGAAAACACACGTAAAGTGATTGTTAGCACGAATATTGCAGAAACCAGCGTTACAATTAGTGGGATTAAGTATGTTATTGATGCCGGGATGGTTAAAGCTAGGTATTTATACCATATTTTATATTATAAATCAAACATATTGTATAACTTTTAAAAATATTACCGTATATTACTCAAATGTATGAAATTATGAAATTTTCAAGGACTTACAACCCAATTACTGGTCTAGACCTCCTGAAAGTCCAACGAATTTCCCAAGAACAAGCATGGCAACGCACAGGACGAGCAGGTCGCGAATCCGAAGGGACCTGTTACCGCATTTACACAAAATACCAGTTTGAAGGGATGTCCAAGACTACCAAGCCTGAAATTCAACGCGCTAACTTAGGCATCGTTGCTTTACAACTTCTAGCCTTGGGGATTCATGCCGGACAGTTTGATTTTATGGATAAACCCCCTAAGGACTCAATAAATGCTGCATTTGAACTACTGAAACTTCTAGGAGCTGTGGAGAGCAAAGACAGCACGAAATTGACTTTATTAGGACAGAAAATGGCATTGTTTCCTTTGGATCCGAGGTTTAGTAAAATTTTACTGTCTGCGAATGGTTTTGGTTGCCTAGAAGAGGCTCTGACAATTGTTGCAATTTTGAGTGGAGAGTCTATCGTCCATAATCCTCCCCATAGGCGTACCGAGGCGCAGAATGCGCGACAGAAATTCTGCTCGCCCTATGGGGATCATGTTACGTTGTTGAATATTTTCAGGGAATATTCAAACGTAGGTACCTCGAATAAAAAGAGTTGGTGTATGGAGCACTATGTGAACCATAGGAATGTGTTGTATGCTAGAGAAGTACGTACACAATTGTTGGAGATATGTCGGAAGTGTGATATTACTGTGAATAGTTGTGGGAGTAACATGGACCAAGTCCGCAAGTGTTTGATTAGTGGATTGTTCATGAATGTAGCTGAGTTACATAAGGATAAGAATTATATTACTGTGAGTTCATTCTCTATTTTCTTAAGTTCCGAAATTCACCAATTTTTGTTTCAGTTGGACAAGAAACAAATCGTTAACATTCATCCCAGTTCAATGTTACACGGTCAGAAACCACCTTATATTTTATATACTGAAGTAATACAAACGTCAAAATGTTATTTAAGAGTTCTATCTACGATCGATAAGGAGTGGCTAGAAGAAATTGTTCCGGACTATCTACGTAAACATAATATTTCTTGTAAGGATTGAGTATTTAATCCGAATTAATTAGAATAAGTAACCAATGTGCCTCGCGATTAATTAAGTGCCATTCAGTGCATTACTGATACACATTTACACAAAAAAAAGGAAATAAATTTTTAAATCTAGAAACATTTATTAAATCACAATTCTCAAATTATTAAAATATTCGATTAATACATGAAGTTATTTTTAAACTTTTATAAATGTGACATCTACAGTTTCTTAGTATTAAGTCAGTAATTTATAAAAACTATTTGCTTTTTTAAGATTAATTTTTTACAGTGGAAGTAGAAATAAGTGGGTGGTGTGCTTATCGTCCTTCAACTGAAAATTGAAAGAACAATCGAATATTTAAACGGATTCAAATTTTAAATGTTTGAGCGATGAATCAGCAGACTTCGCTAGATTTTCATAGACAAATTGCATCTATTATATACTTACTATATGAACTGAGATCAATTTCATCCGGCAATTCAGTGATGTTAACATCAAACCGGTCTTGTACTTCATTCAGAATCTTCGCGTCGCTTTCCTCAGACACGAAAGTAATGGCTAAGCCTTTTGTACCAAACCGTCCAGCACGGGCCACTCGATGGAGATAAGTGTCGGAATCTTCAGGCATGTCGTAATTGAACACTATATTGACACGTTCTATGTCCATTCCACGTCCGAACAGGTTAGTGGCCACCAAAATCCGCTGTAAAGCAATACTGGATTCAATGATAGTTGCACAAATCACATAAATTACAAAAATATATATTTAAAATCAGAGTAGGCCCAATTTTCTTTCATATATATCAGTTGTCCCTACCTACTGGTGTCATCATTTAAATCTATGCATACTATACTACATACTACAAATAAATCTAAAATTTACCTTTTGGAAATCTTTGAACTGTTGATATCTAGACAAACGCTCCTCCTGATTCATGCCACGATGGATTCCAATAGCAGGGAAGTTCTGTTCGGTGAGAAGTTGAGCCAGGGCGACACATCTTTGAACTGATTTGACGAATATCACCACCTTGAATATAGAAATAAAATAAAATCATGTCTCCCAACAAACTATAACAGTATTTCCTTGGAATGAAAATACTCAGTGAGAGAGTTCAAGTCTTAATCATGAGAATCATGAAGTACGTGATTTGATATCATCATAAAGTTTATTCCCCACCACCCACACAACATGAAAGTATGGATAAAAACTTACTTGGTTGAACTCAAGCACATCTAACAGCTCAAATAATTTTTTATTTTTCTCATTTTCCTTTAGCTTAACGTAATGCTGTTGCAAACCGTGCAGGGTGAGTTTAGCTTCGTCGTCCACGTATACTTCCATGGGCTAAAACATATTTACATTGAAACATACGATGCCTACAGAAAACTAATTCAGGGAAGCGTTGCTGATCAGGAATTCTAAGCCATCATAATGCAAAGCATTCTGGTGGAAACCGCGAAAGAATTAATAAATCATCATTGGAATAAATTTTGTCAACAGCCACAAGAGAGATTAAATTATGAAATCATAGGCTGATGTCACATATCATCCATTGTACATACAGTTAAAGCTGATTACAAGGACAGATTCGGCAATTCCGCAGATACGCATCGACCGCTGATTAAACTGTCGATTTCCTCTCAAACAAAACTCGAATACCAAGCGCGACGAACTAAAGATGTGATGTTAACCCCCTTTTTGTAATGTCGTGTAAATTTGATATTCTTTATGGATAACAATTTAAACTCTGGTTTCGTTCTCGAAATTTTGTAGCACTGTAGCGCAGCCAAGATTCACGCGTAATTTGCGTTGTGTATCACGATTACCCAACGGAAAACAGCAGCCCCTGTTTCTTCATTGTGTTGTCCATCCTCTCTTCTTAGCCCCGGCCCACCCCATGTGACCTGCTCGTAGGGCTACAGTGCTCTAATCGCGATGTGCCACGCGACGCAATCGTTTATCAAGCCAAGTCATCCACGCGTTCCGTTCAGATAACGTATCGCAACCATTGCGTTGTTCGCCCAAATGTACTTAATGAAAATTCAATTACATCTTGCATAAATTTCTTGCAGACGGGACGGATGTCTTTGCTGAGTGTGGCGCTGAACATCATTACTTGTTTGCCGTGTGGAGAGTTGCGATAAATTTCTTGGACGTCGCGTCTCATATCTGCAAATAAATTGTAAAAATATTAAGAATGTAGACGCATACAAAACTTTAAATTAAAATTAATCGAGTAGATAAGAAATCAAAGGCAATTTTCATTACGAAACAGTCGACTGAATTGATAAATATTTACTTACCAAGTAATTCCAACATCTTATCGCACTCGTCGAGGATAAAATGTTTCAGGTGCTTCAAATTCAGCTTTTTGGAACGGACCAATGCGAGAATACGGCCTGGAGTACCCACGACGATATGTGGACAGCTACTTTTCAACACTTCCTCATCCTTCTGTATGGGCAAACCACCAAAGAATACTCCAACCTTGATGGTTGGCATGTACTTGGAGAACCTCTCATACTCCTTGCTGATCTGGAACGCCAATTCACGCGTGTGGCACATCACCAACACGTAAACAACGTTCTCGGTCGGCTCTAACTGTTGTAACGTGGCAAGTACAAACACCGCTGTTTTCCCCATGCCAGATTTCGCTTGGCAAAGAATGTCCATGCCCAAAACAGCTTGAGGAATGCACTCATGTTGAACTATTAACAAAAATATTTAAATTCAATAAACTAGTAATCAACTACGTGTTCCAGTAAACAAAACTATAAAAATCAGCTTACCTTCTGAAGGATGCTCAAAACCACAATCTGAAATTGCCCTTAAAATCTCAGGCTTGAGCAAGAAATCCCTGAAGCCGGAACTGTGAATAGAGACGTAGGTACCTTTAACACCTTTCTTCGGCTCAATGGCACCTGAAGTTTCGGTGTTGGTCTGTTCAGTCTGCTCTTCATCTTCATAATCGAGAAGGTCCTCGTTATCGGCCATTTTGTTTTCTTTGTTTAGCGTGTTACACTTGTACCTATAGTAGAAGTTTAGAAATCAATAACTGCGCAATAAGCAAACGTAATGGAATCTTCGTTTATACAATATTGAACAAGAATGGAATAATTGCCAATTATAGATCAAAGTTAACTGTGTAAACAAATCCTGACAATGTCCATACCAGCCGCCTAACTTTAAAATGACTCCTATCGTATGGCAAACCAAAAAATATCATCGTATAAGTCATGCTTGTTAAATTTGATAAAACATTTTGATAATAATGCTTCATATTCTACAGTAACTTGGCGGATTATTATAGATTTTACTTACCAACCGGAACGAAGCGTTATCGCCGCTCACCACGAAGGAAATGAATGATGGCGTCGCTTGCCAAGCGAAGCAAGGGAAGCGACAACAGGCGTACCAACTGCGATCGAATTTGCAATGTTGCCAATTTAATGAATTTCAGCATTATGATCAGAAGATATAAAAACAATGAAGGCCAACTATATTAACAAATATATAATAAACTTATAAATATGTAGAATATGTAATTTAAAACAAAATATATGTTTGGAGTTTTTATAAAACAAATAATCTATATATTTGCAGCAGCAAAGAATTTGGCACACTCGGTACACATGGAAATGACATTAGAAGGTTTGTTTATGTCTGTCAAATGGTCAAACCCGGGCCTCGGGTTCACCGGCAGCTCCTACGAGATAAATTACACTCCCATATCATTGAAGTTCTAAATTATCGATTAGATTGGGTAGATTCTCAAATATTATACTTTGTAGTCTATCCAATCACCATGTATTCCGAACATATAGACTCTCTACTAAATTTACAATAATTTAAACCATGTACACAACATAAATAATATCATAAACAATTGAAACTAGAACAAAGTTAGTGTAATAAGTATTAGAGATACAATGTCTGAATCACAAACAGCTGCTTCCACAGCCCAAGGACCAGAGAAAGTTGCACAACCATCAAGGCAAAGTTACCTTCTGAGTATACAACAAGCTAAGCAGGCTGTGCTTAATTATCCTTACAATAGGAAATTACTGAAACTATCAGACTATTCGAAATGTCAGGTAACTTGATTGTAAATAATTCAGTTATGCACTATGCATTAAGTTATGTTATGATTTCAATTTTAGGCAGATGATTGTCAGTGTACTGGAGTAAAGAAAAAGGAAATAATGAATTCAAGTCGCTTGGACACGAGTTTTTCAGATATATGCAAGTGTGATCATTCTTTAGGTATTTCCAAATAATTTTCAATTAACTAAATCATAATTCAGTTGTTTTTATCTTGTAATTTTATTGTAGAAGTTCATATTACTCATTTACGAACAAAAACTGAACATGAGCTCAATCATTTGTTAAGAATGGTTGTAGATGTTGAGAATATGTATACAGCTATGAATAAGGAGACAAATCCTGAGACAATCAAAGTCTACAGTTACTTATTCAAGGTAAGCATTTAATTTGAATCTGTATGCAACCAAGAAAACATCTAGGGGCTTTTTTTAGTTACTCTGCAAATGCATTTTGACATTTGACACACCAGTAGTTGAAGGACCTCTAGGTCAACCTCCATTTGAAAAGATCTCAATAGAAAAAGCAATAAATACACTAGTTCTCTACAAATTCTCACATCTCAGCCAACAGGAATGGATCACAATGTCAGAACAAGCAAAGTTTTTCTTGTTGTGTTTGAATACTTGGCAATTTCCAGCTCCTTGCAGCCAGAGACAGAAAACAACTCAAGAGGAAGCTTCAGTGTATAAAATTGCTTATACAAGGTAAGAAATTCGAACTTCCCTGGTTCAATTCAAGTTTGGCAACGTTGCTTTACTTACCCGATGCGTCCAATTCAAAATGGCGCACGATGCATATGTTCCTGCATTATTAATAAGTTTTGTAGATTAAAATCTAAATAATGTATTGATTGATTTTTATTAGATGGCTAGTATTCTGTCATGTGCCTGCATTCTGCG